>QLOD02157286.1:0-13966 GCA_003260245.2 Sideroxylon spinosum
CCTATGTCTCCATGTAGTCTTCCGCTATGCTGTCTACATCACCCAATGATGTAATATTTTGCTAGAGCCCTTTCTCTTTTTCCTTCCCCGGCCCTCTCTTCTGTTCCCCTCTACCCTTCTGCTCGCGCATCCCCCCAGCCGAAAGACCACCGCAGCCTCCCCTTTCTCTGTCGGTCGATATTTGGTTCATAATACAATTTTTTTTGTTCATATATAATACATTTTTTTTTGCACCATTTAATTTTTTTTAAATTTTGGAGCACTGTCCCCCCCCCCCAACGGGTTTTTTTTTTGGGGGGGGGCACTTTTTCTTTTTTAAATTTTTGCAACACTTTTTTTCTCTTTGCTGTTGGTTTGTTTCTTGTCCATATATATATATATATATAAATTGTTTGGAATATATTTTGCTTAATTTGTTGTTGGAATGTTGGAATGTTTGAAATGTTCCAGAAGTTGGAATTTTGTTGAAATATTATTGGAATATCGTAGGAATTCTATCAGGGGTATGTTGAAAATTTTTTGACTGCTGGTTTATAACATTATTAATATTAATATAACAAGATTAATAATATAATATTATTAGTTAAATTAACTTAATATTAAATAATAATTTAAATTAGGTAATTTAATGTCGTAATGCCAATAATAAAATATTAAATTAGTTAAATTAATATATATATATATATATATTATTGTTTAAAATATTTAAAATATTAAATAATAAATTGATTAATAGTATCGTAAACAAATAAATTAATTAATTTTTACATTAGTTAAATTAAATTATTATATTCATAGTATTTAATAATAATATTAAAAATATTAAAATTAAAATAATAATAATATGAAGGTAATAAAATATTATTATTAGTTAAAATATTAAATAATAAATTATACTATTAATAATATAAGTAAATTACTTGAAATTAAATTAGTTGGATCGATATCGTAATGGCTATATTAAATTAGTTAAACTATTAAAAATATTATTATTATTTAAAATATTAAATTCTAATTTGATTAATATTATAATAAACACACATGTATTGCCAAACTTAAATTAACATTAAATTTAAATATTATAATATTAAATTATTATGTTACATTAGTTCAATCATAATATTAAATTATAATGTTTGAATAGTGTTAAATCAATTGAATTAATAACATTAGTTCAATTATAATATTAATAGTAATATTAATTTATAATAAAATTCTATAATAATAATGGTAATAGTATTGGTTTATATAATAACAATAATTAAATACTAAAATAGTTAAATTAATAATTAATATACAAACCCTGAGTGATTAGATCCAATCTAATCAATTAATTACGGTAGATATAGTAGAATAAGTTATTTATTAATTTATATTACCGTCAACTTGTTGTTAATTTATTTGCTGTTAATTTATTTGTTGTTAATTAATTTATTTGTATCATATATTTTTGTTGTTGTAGATTTTTATTTTTAGTTAATTTATTTGAGTGTCAACATTTTATTTTTTTTCAGTTTCGAACCACAAAATTCAAAATTTAAATAATAATAATACACAAACTCGTAATGAAAAATTTAATAGTAATTCAAACATTTACAATAATAATATAATTCAAATAATCATATAGTGCATAGACCCCTTGTAAGAACCCAAAATTTGAGATCTATTTTACTTTAGAAATTTATATTTAAATTCAGATTTTTTTATCACAATATTATTTTTTTATTAGTTGAAAATGGTATTTTATTTTAAATTTATTAAGTGAGACATGCCTAAGAATTCTATATTATTTACGTATGTATGCATGCTTATATGTATATGGTATATAGTTGTTTTATTTCCATTGGGTGAGAGAGATAGTGAGTTCCTATTAGGGGAAAGAGGGGCTGCAACTATTTCTATTAGATGAGGGGGAGGTGTATTTCTATTAATTGAGAAGAGTGGCAAGGAGTTAAATATTTTGGAGGAGGCAAAAGGTTGGATGATAAAAAAAATTCAAACATGGGAAGCTTAGAGTGAATTTTGATTGAAAAAATAATGAGAGGTGCATGTATCTGTATGGGAGAGCGTGAATATTTATTTTTTTATAGTTAAACACTTTCCATTAGAATCTCCAATTTTTTCTTTAAAAGTTTGACCTAAAGAGAGACAACTTTTGTGACATTCTTGCAAGATTGTGTGAGAAAGGAGTGAGAGATCCTTCTATGATTTTCCAAAAGTGTGTTTGTATCTAATTTGTGAGTAGCTAGGAGTAAGGTCATCAAGTTTTACCAACTTGAGTTGGTGATTGCATTTTATACATCGTTCATCTATGTGAGTAATGAGGTCAGTGGGATTTATCATGTAAGTTTATGTTTCCTTCATGTATTTGCAAAAACAATTGTGTTTGATTATATAGATGAAAGTTTGATCCGTGTATTAACTTTATTATATGAAATTCTGAAATTTTTTACACTAAAACTAATATACTGTTTTTGTATGAAGATCACACTTAGAAGTTGAATTACATTTTGGAAATTTTACCCAAGTAATTGTACATGTAAAAGAGTATCTAGTTAAAATTTTAGAACTCTTAGAGCTAAAATGATTTTCGTTAAAATAGTCAAAGTTGACTATTTGGGTGAGATTTCTATACTAGGACCTGTGTGTTGTTTTTCTATAAGATTCATACCTAAAAGTTGAATTAATTTTGATATTTTTACCTATGTGAGTATGTATCCAAAGTAGTATCTAGTAAAAACTTTATAATTTATGGAGTGAAAATAAAATTTATAAAAATTATGGAAGCGAACTGTTTGGTTTGCGTTGCTGCACTGATACTAGTCTAGTTTTTGGTATAAAAAGTATACTTAGAGGTTGATTTTAATTTCGAAAATTTTTTTACATGAAACTTGACTTTTCAACGAGTTTAAAATAAAATTTTTATAATTTTTAGAGAAAATATTTATTTCATAAAAAACTGTTAAATTTGACTATTTGGTTTGCATCGCTACACTAACACTACTCCAATTTTGGGTATAAAAGGAATATATATAAGTTGATTTAATTTTTGACGTTTTTACATACTAAGCTATACATATAAATGACTCTCCTATAAAAATTGCACAATTTTCGAACCAAAAATAAATTTCCTCAAAATCTTGAAGTGGGGCTATTCTATGTAGTCCTAAATGAAAATGCCCATTTAGTATTCTTAAAATTTGTATTAATTGACTATATTAATAAATTCTTAATTTTATTTTTATGAAACTAGGGTTAATTCTAATCATTTTATGCTTTTAAATTAACTGGAAATGTTTTATTTTCAATTTTACATGATTTATCAAATTTTATGTCCTAAATCCTTCCTTGTCAAGACTTGCTTGATATTAAATTTTATTTGTCAAATTATTTATATGTATTCTTGAATATGATTGCATAAGATTTCATTTGATAGATTTTGAAATGAGAATAATATTTAAAGAGGGGCAAAATAAAACTTAGGCCCGAAATTCATAAAACTTCTAAAGTAAAGGAAAGAACACAAGGAACCAAATTTAGGGATTTATCTTGTGTGTAATATGATGTTAAATACATGAATTGATTTTTGATATATGGAGTCATTAAGAGTATTAGAAGTAGTGGGTTCTAGAGCCTAAGTATCGAAAGCCCCAAAACCTGCATAGGGTGGTTTAGCATAACTCGTGGGTTAGAAGCCTACAAAGTGTATATACGGCTTGCATTAGTGTATATTTAGCCTACTAAGGTAAGACTTACTGGACAGGACTATATAGGATCAGGGCTATCAATAGACTAGGACTGAGAAATCAGGACTATCGGGTGATAGACTGGAATCGAAGAACTAGGACTATTTATACATTTGGAACTTTGGGACTATTTATACCCTATGATTGAGGTTTGAGGATTTGATTTGCTAGACTGAGACTGTGGGACCCAGCCTATTTGGATAATTTGAGTTTAGTTTTATGGCCACAGACTAACCTTGCAAAGTACCTGACCTATGGTATAATATTGTGATTAAGTGGACAGGTATTGTTTAGCATGAGACTTAGGGCTCATGGCTAAGTTGTTTAATTTAAAATGACATATGATTATGGGCATGGTGATAATTTTGTGAATTTTATGAAAAGTTTACTAAATTTTTTAAAGTTGATTAAGTGCTGTTTGTTTTGCATGATTAAGAAACTTATTCTTATATGCCTTATACTGAGCACATGTTGCTTAGTGCTCACCCCCTTACAGTTGATCTTGCAGGGACAGATACTCGTGATGGATCCATGAGATAGACTAGCTGAGCATTGCTGTTTGTTATTTATTTCATGTACTATTTCAGATATTTGGCTTTGGATCCAGTTTGAGGCGTATTTTTTTGTAACCTTTTCGTCGTATTTGTTAGACCTTTGGAATATTCTAATAGAGAATACAACATTGTTATTTTTGTTTCCGCTTTAATTGTGTTTGATAAATGTATATTTGTGGTGATTTTGGGTAAATAATACTAGTAATATAGTTAAATTTATAATAATAGTAGTAATAATATTAAATAATAATAATAACAATATAAATAGTAATATATATAACACAAATAATGTTAAATATTTTTAGTAGTAATAATAATATTAAATAATAATAGTACTAACAATATTAATCATAAGAAATAATATTAACTTATAATCTTAGGAATAATAATATTAATAATAAGAATAGTATTAAGTTATTTTAGTAGTTATAATAATATTAAATTGCAATAAGAAAAATAATAATATTAGCAATAATATTAAATAATAAAATTGGTAAACAACAATCAATCCAATTCATTATTTCTATGACTTCGGCCTAATTCAAATCCAAATTTAATCCACAAGAATCCAATCCACAATAAAATATTACATGGGGCCAATTGAAATTATTACTTTGGCCTAACCCAAATCCCAATTTAATATTTTCATCATTTAAGCCAAATCCAAATCCAAATTTATTTTAGGTAAACAACAATCCAATCCAATTTAATTTTTCATAAGACTTTGGTCTAATCGAAATCCAAATTAAATCAATTAGTTATTCGACAAATCAATGAAAATGATCGAAAGTAGAAATAAGTTAGGAAACAAAGAAAATCTTAGAACTGTTTCACTTTATTCTAAGTTAAGAAACAAAGAGAAAATTAAAACTCTTTTACTTTATTCTAAGTTAGGGAACAAGAAGAAACTTAGAACTCCTTTACTTTAGTCATTTGCATGCATCAGTAAAGTTTAAACTCATTCTAGAATCATGTATGCTATCTGTTTGGTCATCCTTGGGGGATGGATTAGGTCTTTGATCAAGTTTGTCATTTTTTTATGAACACGCGGGGATTAACACACGTGATTCTTGAATTATTCAGTTTTGACACTTAGGAATACAACTATCCATCTTGTTTTCAACAACTCATGTAATGTCCGATGTTAGATGATTGACACCCTGTTGTTCTCTAGGTGCAGACACAGAGTGCTACTTATATCTTTTCTGCATCGTATACTTAAGAAACCACACGGACCTGCTACCAAAATTTTATCTAATTAGGGGAAAAAGGCATCGAGTTGTTAAAGACAAGATGGATCGTGTATTCTTGAATGGGATAAGATCAACCATCCTATAGTGAAAACATGATGTTTAAAATTGAACGCCTTGCATAATGCTTGATCATTTGGGTTAATTCTTTCTCTTCATTTTGGGACTCCACAAAAATATCTAGCGAGATGGATAAGAGTTAGATTGATTTACTGAATAAGATGTCTACAGAATATATGGAGGGATTAATTAGTTCATCGCATTCACCAATAGGTTTCGAAACGAGTACATTAGCTATCCCCACAGGAAGTACGCAAACCGATATTACTACACACGGGAGCTCATTAGGGAACATCTGATCCATAATGGGTTCTTGAAGCAGTATAAGTATTGGACTCTCCATAGGAAAGAGTATGCCTCCTATTATCAGGAAAAAAACAGTTGAGGTAGAGATCGAGGTCGCAAAGAAGGTTGATCCGATGCTTACAATGCTTGTCATTCCATTATGTGGATTTTTATCTCAAGTGCAAGGTGGTTCGGTGTAGAAATTTAAATTTATAATGGTGAAGTATTAGTCATACCCATAGGGAGAAGCGTAGTAAACTTACAATTCTTCTTCTTTTGTTTAGTAGGTGTCACACAAGAAAAATAAAAAAAGTCAGGTTGAATTTTGGGAATAAAACGTACTTAGGCATTTTATCAAACACCTAGGATGCAATAATTAAATCTAATGCAAAATTAATGAAAATGAATTAAAATCAACTCTAATGAAAAAGAACTAAAATCTATGAAATTGAAGAGGCAACGAACCAAGACTAACCCATCCAATCATCATCTAATTAAATCAATTTAGAAGGCGAACATGTAATATGAGAGGTATGTATGTAAATCACCCATGGAGAAATTCTATGAAATGCCTAGTGTGCATACTATTTCAAACTTGTACTCAATATACATGGTTTAAAATGTAAGGTAGAAATTGCATATAATTAAGGATTTAAGGAGAAATTAACTGATCAAACATCTAAGTATGTAGAAATTAGAAGTAAATTCCAATTTATACCTCAATTGATCTAAATACAAGAAGATCTTCAAGCATCCCAAAGTCCTTTACCTTAATATTTACAAAGATGAGTAGAAGATTACAAAAGAAATTGAAAATCCTATCTGAGAATTTGAAAAAAGCCTCCAATCTTCTATAATCTAACCTAAGTATATTATATGTAATCTTCTCTATCTCTCTTGAAACCCCAACTCAAACTTATATCCTCTTCTTCTAAAAATTATAAAAATATTATTAAATTTCCAGAATTTAGTTTGTTATTTGGACCTGAATTCAAGTTGAATTTAGGGTGCTAAACAATGTAGTTTGAGATTGGTTTCTTAAGAAAGTTTTAGATGTCCTTCCTATCTTTCCAAAGCACCTAACCTCACCAAATTCTAACATCTAAAACTCCAGATATAGCCCAAAAATCGAGACAGGTGTGAGCTGCGAGAAACCTTCCGGGCAGATTGTAACTTCTACATTTCGGGTTAATTTTAGACTTCAAAATGGTAGAACGAGTCTTGGACTCTCATGAAAAGTTGTAACCCTATGCCTTAGCTTTCCAACGATCCAAAGACCACCTAAAGTCGAAATTTGTAGCTCTAGTTTTGTCCCAAAAAAGGAACAGCATTCTGACTTGACGTGGATGTACTTGTTGTTGTTTGAACCTTGGTGTGCACAAGACTCTTGTTCAAACAAGGTTTCAAACCATTTTTCTACACTTAGAAAAAATTTAAAGTTCTAAGGTTGATCCACCTCTTTTGTTCATATAAAGGTTCGAACCAGGGTTCGTTCAAACCAACGTTCGAACTATTCCATGACTTAGACAATTTTCTAAAGCTAAAACTTGCTCGTCTCACTTTGGACATGATTTTAATCTTGAAGATGAAGGATTCAAGCATCAACAAAAAAATTTTAACCGTTCAACTCACCTTTTTAACCCAAAAAGAATCGCATTAATTAGAGTTGTGAATGAAAAGTTATGGTCGAATACTTATAGGGTGTCGTGTGGGAATTTCTGCTGCAACATGTCTTCGACCGATTTGAGCTTAGGACCGTTTTCTTCTCCTTGACGACCATGATAATACATCTTTTCTCATTTTTAAGCTTTTTTCCCCCTTCTTTTTCCCTCTCATTCATATAGGATTCTTCCAGTTGCATTTTTATGTTGATTTGGTCTCTAATTGGATATAATTAATTCCTAAAAAATACAATCAATACAAAATACAGGTTTATAAGAAATATGCAATAAAATCAAGTTTTAAATGAATGTATTTATGCAGTTAGCACATCGAAAAGATGTATACAAATGTAATACTATATCCTAATCAATTGTCCTCGTAGGAAGTACGTGAATCAGTATTTCTACACATAGGAGGCCGTTAGGGAACATTTGATCCATAATAGGTTCTTGAAGTAGTATAAGTATTAGAATCTTTGTTGGGAAGAGTATGCCTTTCTAGTTGGGAGGAAACCGTTGAGGTAGAGGTCAACAATATGGAAAAGGCTGATTCGATGCTCTCGATACTAGCTGATATAACGTGTGGATTGGCACCTAAACACACAAGCTGTGATACTAATTGGGTGGGTGGAAGTAATCCTCGCTTGGGTGCAAATGATGAAACCTTGCGATATTTTGAAATCTTCTACAGTGCATAGACAGAATTATATCCTAGATGCAAGGATTTCAGTAAATTTTCATTCATCGTCGAGCTATTACATTTAAAGTCATTGAATCAGTGGTCGAACACATCTTCTGACATGCTACTAGAATTGTTATATGGATTTCTACCATCGGGGTCATAGCTTACTGATTCTACTATCAGGCTCAAAAGCAAACTGAAAATGTAGACTTCACATATGAGACTTTGGATACATGTCCTAACAGTTGTATGTTTTTCAAAAAGAGAATGCCCACCTCGACACGTGCATTGTGTGTCAGACTTCTAAGTGGAAGGATGTGAGGGGTGGCCAGGATCGCCAGAACATTTCAAGTGTTTTAAACCATGGTACGCTTATCTACAAGGCAAATGCGCTATTTCCTACTTAAGCTAAGGCTGAAGAACCTTTTCATGTCTTCCAAGATTTCTAAATTGATGAGATTTCAGACCGAGAAAAGTAGGGAGGATAGGAACTTCTCCCATCTTACAGATTTGCTGGCATGGAAAATTTCGATCAAAGACACCCTAAATTTGCTGATGATAGTCACAGTGTGCAGTTTGGCTTGGCAGAAAATGGGTTTAGTCCATTTAGGTCTATGATTAGGCAAATCATAGTACGTGGCCTATGCTATTGATTCCGTATAATCTTTCGCCCTGGCTATGTATGAAGTAACTTTTTCTAGTCTTATCGACATTGATTAGTAAACTGAGAGGTCCTGAGGTTGAGATAAATGTGTATATGCAGTCTTTGATCGAAAAACTTAATAAATTATGGCCGAGAGCTTAATGATGTTTGACTTTGTAGGAAATGAAATATTTAGATTCTGAGTAACATTATTGTGGATAATCAACGAATTTCCTGCATATGATAATTTGTTTGGTTTGACCACAAATAGGGACTTTACATGTCCTTGCCACAACCAGAGTAAGATGTCAACCTGGCTAAAACACAGTAAAAAAATAGGTATAAACGGGTCACAAACTTTTCCTAACTCCGTTGTATAGGTTCAGGAAGAATAGAGTCTCGTTTAATGACATTCGGGAGTATGGTCCGACACCACGAACAATGACTGGGGTTAATTTATTAGCCCAGATCAAGCGGGAACATATACGAATAGTATATAATTTTTTGGATCTATTGGGCCCACATTGGCGTCTATTTCGAGTACAATTTGAAACCAAAGTTATAATTGGAAGAAGAAAAGTATTTTCTACAAATCACCTTACTAGAAAGGTAACCTACTGAGGCACAACTTGGGTGTTATGCACGTTGAGAAGCATGTTTGTAATAATATATTATGGACCATACTTGTCATTAAAAGGAAGTTGAAGGACACTTCCCAATGCTCGACGTGATTTGTAGGAGATGGGGTCAAGAACCCGGTTGCATTTATAGAAGAGGGAGTTTAACAAGGCATACATGCCACCCTGCACAGTACATGACGAGCAAAAAAAAGAAGGATAATTTCCTATCAATCCTAACGGATGTCAAGTTGCCTGATGAGTATTATTTGAATATTTCAAAATGGGTGAATATGAAAGAAAAGACTTTATAGGTTATGAAAAGTCATGGCAATCACGTTCTCATTCAACAGCTACTGCTTATTGCGGTAATGAATTGTCTGCCTAAGAATATGATGGAGTAGTTTATTGAGGTCAGTAACTTCTTTAGATAACTGTGTTATAGAGTTCTTCACATAGATGATTTAAAGGGTTTCTAGGAGAGGAATTCTTTGTTATTGTGTCATCTGGAGAAAAATTTTCCATCGATATTTTTTGTTGTAATGGTTCACTTGACCAAACACTTAATTGGGGAAACCCTACTTGGTGGACCTGTTTAGTTTAGGTGGATGTATCTGATCAAAAAATATATGACCAAATTAAAGAGTTATGTGCGTAAAAGATTCATCCAGAGGCAGCCATAGCCAAGGGATATTTGTTGGATAAGTTCACCAATTCTTACGTTGCTTATCTTAACGATGATCTCCAAATAAAGTTAACCAGGCTAGAACAGCTTAATGAAAGTCCTATTGGAGAGGGCATGTCATTTGATATCAACCAAATCGAGTCGATCCAAGTTCATTTGTTCGTGCTCTTCAACACCGCATCGGTTGTGGCGTTGACTCAGTAACTAATTCATTACTAGATTTCTCAGTAAATTATTCATTTCTATCTAAATTATCTTGGATGTAGGTAACACAGTTTGATCAACGCTATTGGAGACACATCAATGAGCTCAAATAGGATATATCTTGCATAAAAGATAGCCAAATTCAACAGTCCCATTATCAATCATTTCATGACTGGTTCAAGAATTACATATATGTTCAATGTTTACATGTATCCTAATTTGTTCATATGGTATTACCTTCGTGTAACTGTATTCAATTATTACTTGAACTGTGTAGGTTTGTAATTTAAGAATAACCATTGATCATTTTGTAACCGATAAGATAAATCAGTTATCTGATGGTCCCTATATGACAGCTCAACATTATACAACTTGTGACATCAATGGGTTCTGAGTTCGTATCAAGTAGGTAGATGATAAGCGGGCGATGCAAAATAGTGGCTGGGTCAATTGAATGATAGGATAATTTCCGTTAACTTTGGTTACTACTATGGTCAATTGAATGACCTTGTTGAAGTCATATATAATTGTGGGTTGAGATTTTTGTTGTTTAATTGTGACTGGGTCGATTTAATCCGTGAGGATAAAACTAACAAGTAAAGTTTACTTTTGTGAATTTTAATAATTTGTTATACTAAGATAAGCTCATAAATAACGAACCATACATATTGGCCTCGATGGCGAGGTAAGTTTACTATATCTGCGATCTAGTAGACCCTACCTAGCAAGTTGCAGTAAAAATATTAAGAAGGATAGTGTATATGATTGAATGCAATGAACAAGATATTGCATTCACCCAATAAGCTCTTGATTAGGATGTAATTGTTCAGCGTGAGAAAGATGTTAATTGGGTTAAAGAGACTATGGAAGAAGATACTGTTGACTTACATGACCAGTGAAGTATTGTGCACCTTTTATCCGAATATTATACATTAAATCTTCTTTTATTGAAATTTTAATAAATCTGTCTTATGAACATATAAACAGACATGTTCAAATGTAGTAGGAGGAGGTCCGGTCCTCGAATGACGGTCAAGTGACTCAGTCTTTCCTGTGGGGGATTGTGGCTTTTCAGACACGGACCAAGACCCTCAACCCCGTCAGAATTATCTGTTTAGCCTCCTCTGTACGCCAAGTAGCTTCAGTGGCTGAGTTTGCATCGTTGGTATAAATTTTTAATTAAAGAGATTTTTCCCCTTAAATTTTTTCTTTCAATTGAATGAACAAAATGTTTTAAATGCAATAGAGTCCACGACTCTGAACATGCCTTCCAGGTTAGGGAGAAGGCCTTTTAGATCACTACCTTAGTAGAACTATAAGACCTAGTGGATAACTATCGATTAAGATATCATACCCCATCTGATTGAGCGTGCCGGATAGATGCTCATCTCCTAGATCAGATACATGGTCTGTAATCCGATCAAATTCCCACTGACTACCCTAGATTAGGACGTTTTCCCACCTAAGTCATTCGAAGGCCTCTGTGCCGAGGTTTAGGTACCCAGGTATATAATAATATCTCTTAGTTTGATTATTTTAGTACTATAAAATTAATAATAAGATTGAACAATATCCTATTATTTGTCCTTTGTAGGCTAATTTCACTAGGGTCCTTCTAGAGTTCCGAGACATTTGCTATGGCAAGTGTCGGAAAGGACCATGAGAATAAAATAAAGCATTCACATTAGAAATGCCATGAGAATGACCTTAACATCCTTTAGCATGTCCCAATAGGCATCTTTCCACAACAGTGGCATGAGCTCGTCCGTTATTAGTCGAGTCAGAAGGCACGGGGTGAGCAAATTGTGCTCTGAAATTTTTGTTCCTAAATTTTAATTATAGACATAATTAATAATTTTTTTTTAAAAAAGATAAAAATTAGTACTGGAACCTCTAATGGCGGTCGCTAATGATGAAAATGCGATCACTATTACTTAGCTGCCAAGTGGTGGAGGCTCGTGTCAAATGGCAGGAAATCTATAGTGATCGCAATAGCGGTCGACCATTGTTATTGGCAACGATGTATTTGCATTCCCCACTTGATGGTCGCCGCATGGTTATTAATACTTTTTTAGCGAGCATTTGACCTGCTTTAGCGACGGTTTATGACGATTGCTAAAACTCTTTTTTCTAATGGTGAATCAAATTTGATTTGGAACACAAATTTGATTAAATTTAGCATATTCAATAAATTTTATATTTTAGTCTAAATTACGAAAAATGATATATTAACTTTTAAATTGGAGATATTATATATTTTTATACCAAACTTCAAAGGAGCAAAATGTAGTTATACTCAAAATATATATATGTAACTAGAACAGCTACCATCTTTCTGCACCCCGCATTTGCTTGAGATTTGAAGAGTCGAATTTTCAAGTAGATTAGTCTACTTTGATGTGAGTTTTTATAATATATTTAAATTATGATAACACTATAAAAATAAAAAATAAAAAAAATTGTTAAATTAAAAAGCAGCGCAATACATGTCTCAAAGTTGATCTGGGTTGCACGACTGGCCGGTGCTTCAAAATTCGAATAAATGATGCGTCCCAGATTAAGAATAATTTTTATTCATTGATTTAAGTTTAATTTTCAAACATGTTCATATAAATCTATTTTTTAAAATAAATAATATTTTTTAATAAAATAAAAATTATTTAAATTTTTAATTAAAAGCTTAATTTTTCTTAAAAATACAAATAATATAAAATTTATATAAAAAGTATTTTTTTAATATTTCGAGGGGAACCAACTAGAAGTTTACTTGCAAGCTAAGAAAAAAGAATCGATGGATTCAAATTAACCTATCGTAGTGCACTAATATTGTCTTATAAGGATAGTTACAGAAAATCAAGTGCTCAACTAGTTTTATTCAGTTCTTATCTGACATATATTGGTAGTGTTTGGAATGTTAAAAAAAAAGTTGAAAAAAGAAGATAAAATGTAATTTGAGATAAATTTTGGTATTTAGTGTGTTTAATCGAAATAGAGTTTTTTGAAAATAAATAGTGTAATTTTTGGACTTTTACGGTAAAAAGTAAAAGAAAGAAACCCTTAAAACGGTTTTTTTGAACAGTTATAATGGATTTATGGCAGATTTTTTGAAAAGTTATCAGAACTTTTTGACTTTCGTGTGAAAAAGTTGGAGAGAGAAACTGTTAGAACAGTTTTTTTGAATCGTTCCCACGGATTTGTGTCAGAAATGATAAAATATGTTAAAAAGTTATTGGGGTTTGTGAAAATTTTTTGGGATTTGTAAAAAATGTATTGGAGTTTGAAAACATTTGTTGGAATATATAAATATATATAAAAATTTATATAGATTTTACGAATTATGAAGCAAATAAAATATATTAGAGATTTTTAAAGATTTTTAGAGGATTTTGGTATTTTTCTTGCACACCAAACATAGCCATTCTTTATTGTGAATAAAAAACATCTATTACTAAAATAAAATTTCATCCAATTTCCAGAGACGAAAAATTTTGGTTTTCAATAGTTATTAAAAATAGTTTATTCCCTGTTATTTATTTATTCGGTGTTTGGTTTTACATTAAAAATATAATCTTTAAAATA
>QLOD02157308.1:0-13962 GCA_003260245.2 Sideroxylon spinosum
CAATTGCATAGTCGGCCTTCTACACAATGTTCACTCTATTTTCTGGATTTATGATTGTTCGATTAGTATGATACTGAACTTTACATGACTTAATACTGAATCTTACTTTATTCTATCTACCTTCAATTGTTATTTATTTATTTTTTTTTTTTGGGTTAACGAATCTGATAAATAGACATGTTGAAACTTGACCTTAAGTATGTATAACGAGTTTACTATTATAATTAAAAACACGACCAGAATGAGTTTTATTACAAATGTAATCTACCCAAATTAGAATATCACGATGATACAAAACTTTCAGCATCCATGGACGTTTACTAGATGTTATGTACTGACCTAGTTGAATCTACATTGGATTTTGCAGCAAATTCCCAAGTGGTGGCTGTGGATGTATTACCTGATTCCCACATCTTGGACCCTCAAGTATATGCTTACCACGCAATATGGAGACATAAACAAGGAGATATTGGTGTTTGGAGAGAGAAATTCGATAATCGTCTTTCTAAGAGATTACTTTGGATATCACCATGACGACTTGCCCATTGCTCTGCTGTTCTCGTTCTTTACCCCATTCTTTCTGCTTCCCTATTTACTTATTGCATAGGCAAGTTCAACTTCCAGAGGAGATGATCATAGAAATTGCTTAGTAACTGCACCTTGCTTGCTTGTTCATTATTTGCTCCTGTTAAGCAAGCTTGAATTCATCTACTGAGTCTTTGACATTTCGTCTAAAGAAGCCATATTGATAAATTTAAAATACTACTCACCTCAGAATAAATATAAAATACAAGTAATTCTTATATTTAGAAGTAATAATCATACTCTTTCAAGTTGGAAAAATATAAGCTTAATCTTGCATATGTTGTAAATTTTTAAGTACGGAGAGCAAATTATTGTTACGAAGATTAATGTTGGCATCTAGCTCAACTCCTCGTAAGCGAATATTTTAGATTAGATTAAAAAAATAACTTTAAAAATTCTCTATTTATCATAATTTTACAATAATTTTCTCTAAAGAATGAGTGTCACGTGATAATAACTTCAAGTGTGATTTGAATAAGAAAAGTTTACAGTGGACATTGACGTTAAAATTATAAATCAGATTGTCGTTCATGATTTCAAAGAATTTTTTAATTTTTAAAACAATTTGAAAAGAAATTTTTAATATGTATAATGAAGGACTAATCGGTCTATCAACATAATAGGTATAAATAAAAAATACATATATTTATAATAATAAATAAATAAACATTTCTTTGATGTGTATAATAATTTTTAATTTGTCTATATATATTTTTTCTTTATAATTTTAAAATTATTGCTACGATGGGTACTAGTGTCATAAACACTTTTATTTATCAAATTGATTTTTTTTTATCGGTGAATTTTTTTAAGAAAATAATAATTATTTTTTATCTAATCTTATTTCATAATTTGTATCAATAATTTATAATAATTAATCAACATTAAATTTTATTTGAATTTAAATTTAGTTCTATTAATAGAAATATTAAAAAAATAGTTTACGAAATGTAATATATTACTAGTAAAGACTTAAAAAATTATGAATTATTACATCGAGATTTTATTGATATTTTGAAGTAAAAAAAAAATTATTAGCTACACATATTATTTTTTATCGTTTAGATTATTAAAATTTAAAAGATACAATTTTATAGTTCATAGGCAAACAAGTATTGATACAAAATATCGAATTTTATATAAAAATTACGAAAGTAATTAAAAGGTAAAGAAATTTTTGGAAAATAAATATGAACGTCACAAAATGTTCAGAAGATTAAATTTGAAAACCAACAATAAAATTAATAATGCGAAACTGGAAACTTATACAAATTAATATCTTTTTCAGGTGTTAAATTTTAATAATTTTAATTATTTCAATTTGTATATTTGAAGAACTTTAATGATTAAGAAAATTAAAAATATTATCATATTACTTAAGAAGTCAATTACACTAAAACATGTATATTTTTATTGATTAAAAATTTGAGAAATTTAGATAAAGAATTTAGGTCAAAATTTATCTAACCAACTCTTATAATATATATAATAAGATAATATATGGATTTAAAAAATAAATATTAAATTGGGTGCTATCTGTTTTGGCATTAAAAGAGAGATAAAGAAAAAGATAAATATTCTTAAAGTTAAAAGTAATAATAATTTCAAAATAATTAATATAACTATTTTTATAAGCGATTGATGCAATGAATATTGCGATATATATACATAAATTATTCGGATATTATCATTTTTTACTTGAAAAAAAAAAAGGGCAGTGATAATAATATCACTCATCATTACAGTATCAATCCAAGCCTAAATAATTACTCAAAATAAAAAATATATAGGTGATATTAAAGATATCCAATCCTAAACGATGAGTAAAAATAAGAAATATATAGGTGGCATTGAAGGTGACCCGTCACAGTTTTTAGCATTTACGTAAATTTCTATGATATTATCATTTTTTTTAATTAAAAATAGAGATTTCAACATGATGAATATAACTTTCTCTGTCTCCTTCTCCGTTTAGCACTATTCTTTACCGTTCCAATTTCGGAAATGAAAATTTTCTTCACATTTGTTCCCACTAAATAACGGATTCTTCATTTTCATCCCTTTTACCCACTAAACATAATAACTATTATAAATTACATATTATGTATAATAAATGTTGAAAATTATTATAAATATTATATATATTAGATAAAAATTAAAAAAAATATATAAATTAACTAATAAATATTTAAACAGATAAGAATGAGATAAAAACTATCATATCCGTTATTTCCGTTTGGGAAACACTTCAAAATTTTAATACTCATCCCCGTCCTCATTGTTAGTATTCTCATACCCCTCAAATGGGACAGGTAAAGCGAGTATCTGTCGGGTATAGATAATTCTAATATCCCTACTCAAAAAAAAATTAATAATGTCACCGATTAAAATACCAATTCAATCTTAAATAATTATTGAAAATAAGATATTGATAGTTACTGAAATTAAAATATAATTTTAGGACTTAAAATTATATTTTTAACTTTGGAATTTTTATAAAAATTCACCTAACAATTAAGGTTAAAACTTTTCATCTATTGGATGAAAGAATTTAATATTAGAAATATAATTCAACTCCTAAAATTATATTTCAATTCATAATCCCCTCATCATTATCAATCTCTATCCACTATTTAAAGTACATGAAAATGGGAAGATTACGTACACAGAAGAAGGTAAAGCCTTGCTCGAGCCCAACCAGTGAAAGGAAAGTGTGTGTGAGAGGTAGAGAGAGAAGAAATCCATGGCAAAGACAAACCTGTTTCTGTGCTTGTTTTCTTTCCTCCTCTACCGAGCCGTTCATTCAAATGCAGTAAGCATTTCATTCTTGATTTCAATTAGCCTAAAATACAAATATTACACAAACTAGCACATCCCGATTACATTTGCATATCCCGATTACATTTGCGTTCCCATACATGGGAAACGTTGGAGCATGTCTCTACAACACTCACTGGGGGGACCCGAAATTTCTAATCAACGGAGTGCAAAAGTTATTTACATCTAGCAACAAATGTTAGGAAATAAAATTTTTTCGATGAAAAATTATAACACTCTTTGTAAATATTTCTCTCTTAAAATTGATTTAATTTGATAAATAAAATTTTGTATTTAGAATATATTTTAAACTTGAGAACTGAATTGATTTAATTTAAAAGAAATATCAAATTTGGCCTTGTTAGTAAGAAATATAAAATATGATAAATATAATATATAAATATAAATTTATTCACTTACTTAAATAACTTAAGAATAATATATTCTCATCAAATTTTATTGTTTTATATTAGATTTCAAATGATACAAAAAAAAACCCAAAATTGAAGTCATGAAATGAAATGAAATTTAACTTATTTTGTTTTAAGTCCAAATATAAGAATTGTGAGAAATATCGTGAAATGCAGTTAAATCCTATCAAATCCATCGTTCCAAACAAAGTGTAAGAGTAATTATTATCTCGATAATAATAAAGGAATAACAAGTTTGTGAGATTCATATATAAATTGAGAGAGTAAATATTATTCTTTAATAATTATATTATGTTTGAGATATTGAGATAGAACATTACTTAAAAGAGAAGGATAAAAGGATGTTTAATGGAACAATGAGAAAATACATAATGTTTTCATTATTCCTCGTTACTACTCACTTCTCCAAACATTAACAATTTAGCCCTATAAAGGGTTATTCTTACCCCAATATAAATATTAGCTTTCTTCTAAGCTAATGTAATGGATGACAAAAATTATCCCAGTAAACTTATCTTCTTTTACTTCTAAAATAAATATGTACTTAATTGATCGGAAGAAAATTTTAAAAAAGAAAAAATTTTGAATCCGCTTTGGATGAAAATTAATCCATTGTAGTTGGATGAAAAAGAAGAAAGAAAGAAAGAAAAATGTAGGTAGGAGATCAATATTTGAAGTGCCTAGTTTTTGGATGGAAAGATTGATGAAGGTGTGATGGTGATGCAGGATTGGTGTGTGGCTGAGTCTTCGGCAACAAGTGCTCAGCTGCAGGCAGCTATAAACTTCTGTTGTGGACAGCCAAGTGTTCACTGCAAGGCTATTCGACCCGGTGGCTCATGTTTTCAGCCCAATACCCTGCAGATCATGCCTCGTGGGCACTCAATCAATACCATAAGGCTAGCCATACGTGCTATCAATTAGGCACAGCAAGCACCATCTCTATCACTGATCCTTGTAAAAAACTCTCTCTCTCTCTCTCTCTCTCTATATATATATATATATACACATACGCATATACATTATAGTTTTAAAAATCAGTATGTACCAACCGGTATATTCAGTGCCGGTCCCGATAATTTAGTTGCCTAAGTCCGACTTTGAAAATTTTGTCCTGAGTTACCTAGTTACCTAATTAAGTTTAAATTTTTTTTTAAGTTCAAAAATAATTTTTTGTTACCCTTGACCCAAGGTGTTGCCCAAACCTAAGAGTTCGCTGGGCTCACCCCGAGACCGGACCTGGGTATATTAATGATAACTACTACGATGTGTAGAATACCTAGTGTAAAAAAATAAATAAACAAATAAATAAATAGTAACAAGAATGAAAGATTCGAAATGGTTAAATAAAAATAATTATGTGACAATAACAATCGATTTAACTATAACTATTGAGATTACGTAAATACGTAATAAAAAAATCGCATGATGTGTAACAAGAATGAGAGATCTAAAATGATTAAATAAAAAATTATTACATGGTGGTAAGGGCTAATTTTCAAAACTATAATAAATATTTATATATATAATATTTATCTTTCCCTCTCTTTTTTTTCATCGACTGCCAATGTTGATGCAGCCTTTGGTTCGTGCCGTTACCCTCCCAAGTGAAGCCTTCACAATGTGGCAACATAACGAAGGCATTTTGATCCAAGACAGATGGTAGAGTTTATTAGACAATTATTTAGTGTTCCTTGCAGGTACCCACTAAAATGGATACTTAATTTGCTACCAGATAAAACCTTGTTATTGTTGGTTTCTTGTGATTTGCATGAGTTTAATTATTTTATTTATATATTTATTTTGGTGTGTGGAGAGGAAAATTAGAGAACAAGGTGTAAATACCAAAAAAAAATAATAATAATTAACCAAAAAAAAATCCATTTGAAAGATTTGTTTTTTTATTATATAACCCAAAAAAAAAAAAAAAATCCTCCTTTAAAAGACATTATATCTTTTTTTGTACCACCATGCTTGAGCAACAGGACGAACTTACAAGTTAATTTGACGATAAAAGCGACAAAAGAAAAAGATGGTCCATTTGATGTGACAATTTACGCGTCAATTTTGTGTCCAAAAAATTAAAAATAAGAAAGTGTGGTAGCAAATTAAATGTTATTAACTTAAAAATGAGTAGAATACTATCATTGTTATTTTTAATAAAAAAAATCAATTCTTTAATTTTTTTTTATTCAAAAGATCAATTCATAGCTTTAAAGTTTAATCTTGAAATAAAGATTAAATCTTCGAAAGGAAAGATTAACATAGTTTTTACTAGGTCAGTTCCATAACAGTTATTGTGAATCGTTGAATTAAAATATAATGATTCAGATATATTTATATTATTTTAATTTTAAAAAAAGAATATATCTAAACCATTAAATCTTAATCCAACAATCCTAATCGCAAATCATGAAACAAACATACTTTACCAAATTAGTCCCAAAATCCTAACACTTCTTGCTTAAAAAAAAAAAAAAAAAAAAAAATCTTCGTAGTTTTAGAATATTATTCCGGGAGAGCTCCCTAAAAATTTTATGTAGGTAAAAAGAATTGAATTTTCCAACGGAAGATGACCTTATTTGCAGTGGAGGTTGTGGCCCTAAATTTCTTGACTGATAATTATCTTAATTTGTAAATAAAATTATTGAGAATATTTGTATTCATGTGATGGAAATTTAACTAGTGATGCTTTGTCATCTTCAAGATTGTATTATTTTGCACGTTTTGTGTAATTTCATTGCAGCCACAGAAGACGTGTTGCAATGTTAAATTTGTCAAATTTAAGTTTTTATTTAGAAATGTATATGACAGGTTACAGGCATTTTAGCACTTCAAAATTTATAAATTATTGTTAGTTGTTGTCAACTTTTACTCATTTTAGTTTTTTATGCATTTATTTTAAAATTTCAAATTTTATAATATTTTACCAATTTTTATTAATTTTTTCTCATTAAACGTCCAAATTTCAATCTTATTGTAACTTTTCTGACTTCAAATTTCAAATTTTTGTCAAAAATCGTTTGGATGAGTCGTCGAGATCACATTCGAACAATTTCTATTAGAATTTTTAGATTGTGCCAGTTAAATGTCGAACATTTTTTTTTTCATTTTTTGTGATTTTTTGATTGCCAAACACCCTCTAAATTTGCGTCTACACCTCACTTTTTCCTAGAGGTGTCAAACGGGCCGAGTCGGCACGGGCACGGCACGAGTATGGCACGTTCGAAGATGGCACGACACATCTTTGGCACGGTAAAATCTTAGCACGGCACGACTCGGCACGGTCTAAGTGGGCACGTTTTCGACAGGAGAGCACGAATTGACTCAGCACGGCACGACTCGGCATGGTCTAAGTAGGCACGTTTTCGGCACAAGTGCACGAATTGACCCGGCACGACACGGACATGGCACAGGAGTTGTGACATCACTGCATGGGATAACACAGTCTTTAAAGAGCACGTCACGAATTGAGGCAGGACACGAGACACGATTAAAGCACGGCACGAGCACAGAAGTTTGCTGGGCACGGCACGGTACAGAAGTAGGATAGGCATGCTAGGGCACTTGGATTTTTGTGTTGTTATTTATGGGAGTGCTATGGAACCTAGTTGGAGGGTGTTTGGTTATCTATTGAGTGCTATTTTCAGGATGCATGATTGAACTTAGTGTTATTATTTTGCTTAGATCATTTATTCATTATTATCATGCTATCTTTTGCTTACTATGAACCCACTTGTATTTCATGGTTCTCATATCAAAAAAATGTTAAGTTTTGGTTGGGAATAATCACATGATGAGGTTTGAGGGACTTAATGTCAAAAGTTTTATATTTTTTCAAAGTTTATCAGGATCATCAGTCATATCAAATGTTGATCCACAAAAAAGCAATGGTATAACACAATAAAAAAAGACACGGCATGACACAACCCGATTAACTTAACGAGCTTACACGGCCTAGCACGAGTTAATTCATTGGGCACAACATGACATGGTACGATTTAAAAAAGGCACGGCACGATATAAACCAATTAACTTAACAGGCCGGCACGGCATCGTATGAATTAATTAATTAGCACGACACAACACAGCAAGATTTAAAAAGGCACGGCTCGACACGGCACGATAAAGAAAAATAGTCCGACACGGTACTGCTAAAGCACGATACGGCATGGCATACCATGGCACGATGAAGTAAAACAAGGCACGGCATGGTACGGCACGAAACATGATTGGCACGGAGTTAAATGGTACGGCACGACACAACACGCACGTTTGACATCTCTACTTTTTCCTCACCTTCGTCACAAACTCATAACTAAAGGCACCTTTGAAAGACAACCAAAACCTATCTGCTAATGACAATGACTTCATTCTATAAGTTGATGTGAACAGAAGTCTTGCATCAATTCAATCCAAACAACTGTGGGTATGGATTTGAATCATTTCTTTCTCCTTCCTATATACCTATTCTATAAGATATAGATATATATTAATACTAGGTATACCTATGTCACATGACACGGAGCATATCCTATCCCTCACTCCCATCTCTCTCTCTTTCATAAAGATACAATACATGCATACATATATATATATATATATATATATATTATTATATAAACAGTAAAACACAATCCTCCTATATTATATAGATGTCAGTCGGTTGGTGAAACTTTGTTAAGCTACTAATAAAATTGTCACATTTAAATTAGGACATAATTATTCAAAATGTTTTATAAAATTAGTTGCATCATTTAAATCTTTTTTTAATTGAAGTAAATTACATTAACCTTCCTTGTTATTTAATATTTACAATGACCTCTCATATTTATATAAATGTACCAAACAATCATCTCATTCCACAAATTTTCCATTTAGAGAATTGAAAAATGCACAAATATATAATTTTATGCCCTTTAAGTGATTTAATTGCGACGACAATTACCTTCCCTAACTATTTAAAAATATCTCCTTTATTTTAGAAATAGGAATTATCCATGCTTAATGGTATAAAAATACAAAAATTTTACAACTATATTAAATTTATTAGTAGGTGGGTCTCTTGTAAAAGCCTATGAATTCATTTATATCTATTAAAATTATTCACCATAACCATAGTGGTTTTATATATGCAAACAAAAGTGAGATCGTAATAATTTAGTAATGTGTGGGACTAAAAAAAAGAGTAAATTTTGTGAGTGAAAAGATAAAAGACAAAAGGAGGGAATGAAGGAGAAGAGTGTCATGTAAGATTGGAATAAAAGATAACAAAAGAGAGAAAAATTTTAAATTTAAAATTAGAATTTGAAAAAATTACTCCCAAAGTGTCACGTCTCGAAATCCACTACTCGGGGATATGGGGACTAAACCCACAAAACGCCACAAAGTAAACATACTTATAAACCAACCATAGCGGAAGCAAAAATAATATTGTATTCTACATTAGAATACTCCAAAATCCATGATCTGTCGCAAAAGGACTACAAAGTATAATACCTTAAAACTGGGCCCAAAACTATAAACCAAATCATATAAAGCATATGCAAAAATAAATTTAACTTCAACCACTCTATCTCATGGGTCCATTACGATCATCTGTCCCTGCAAGATCAACTGTAGGGGGTGAGCACTAAACCAAGTGTGCTCAGTATAAAACATATAAGTAAATATTTCTTAAGTCATGCAAGACTAACAGCACACATTTAACATTTAGTAAACATTTCATCATACACGTAACAACCTCATCAAATCTGTGATCATTATACTATCTCAAGTTTAACATCAATCTTAGCCATGAATTTATAAATATCATGGTAAACATCATCCATCATCTTAATCAAAACACACACTACAATACCATACTATGGGTCAGGTATTCTGTAAGATTAGTCTGTGGCCACAGAACTAAACCCAAATAATCTAGATAGCCTTGGTCCTACAGTCCCAGTCTATCGATAACCCTAGGCTCATGTCCCAGTCTATCAAATCAAATCCCCAGATCTCAGTCGTGGGGTACAATTGGTCCTGCAGTCCCAAATGTACTTATCTTACCTTATTGGGCAAACCGGTCCCGTAGTTTCGGTACTAATATACGCTAGTACAATCCGTATATACACTTCGTAGGTTTCTAACCTACTGGTTATGCTAAACCACCCTGCGCAAGTTTCGAGATATTTGGGCTCTAAAACCCACTCTTTGTAGTACTTTTTAACGACCCCAATATCAAAATCAAGTCCCAAGTAATTTCTTTAATTAACAGCACAACATACACAACAGTTCTCCCCAATTAGGTTTCTTGTGTTCAACCTTTAAATTAATAAGTTTTATGAAATTAATTCTCCCCGGCCTAAGTTTCATGTTGCCATCTATAAATATCATTCTCATCAAAACATTTATCAAATAAATCTCATGCAACGATATTCAAAAATATATATACAACTAGTTTGCTATGCAAAATTTTACATCAAGCATGTCATGACAAAGAAGGACTTAAGATATACATTTTGATAATTCATGAAAAATAGAGAATAAAATATTTTCTATTAATTCCAAAGCTAAAATGCTTATAATTAACTCTAATTTCATAAAAACAAAATTTAGAATTTTATTCACCAAAACCAAATAATACAGATTTTAAGAAAAAACTAAATAGGTATTTCTGTTACGACCATACAAAACTGCTCACTTTCCAGATTTTTATAAAATTCATTTTAAATCAAAAAATTATGAAAATTTTTACAGAAAGGTCATTATATATCTAGTTTAACATATAAAAATTCATAAATTAAATCAATTTTTATTTGTAATATTTATATGAAAAACCAGATTGTTATCGGTGTAGCAACATAAACTAAAAAGCCAATTTTTAATATTTTTTACAAAATAACTTATTACTCAAAAATTTATAAATATTTTACTGTAAACTTTCTGACATATCTAATCTCACATGTAAAAATTTTAGAAATTTATTAAATCTCTAGGTATCATTTTTATACCAAAAATTCAACTTATATCATCACAGCAATTCATAACAACCAGTCAATTTTCATGATTTTTATAAAATTTAATTTAACTCAAAAAAATATGAAATTTATACTGGATATTATTCTAGATATGTAAACCAACATATAAAAGTATCTAAAATTAATACGACCTATAAGTATCCTAGCATAGAAATCCCAATCAAACAGTCAAGTTTGACTATTTTTAATAATTTCATTTTTATTCCAAAAATTATGAAATTTTTACAAGAAACTCTTTTACATGTTTCTTATTCCATATAAAAATTTAAAGAATTAAATCAATCTCTAAGTATGATTTTTATGAGAAAAATAGTATACTCATTTTAACGTGGAAGTTGCGGTTCACATAACACAAAAGAAATCAAATCAGAGAACAAGTTTTCCAATTCATCTATACATCCATACAAATCTTGCAAAGGATCTAAGAAAATAAACCTATATGCTATCCCACCTATCTCATTACACACGTAGATGAACGATGTGTATTACGTATTTACCAACTCAAGTTGGCTTTCTTTTTTCTCTTTTTTTTTTTGAAATCTCACATGCGGAACTCTCACCGATTTGTACACGAACACGCGTCAAAATCCCAAAAAAATCTCTCTTCTTCTTCCTTTGCATGATCTTGCAAAAGTTTCAAGACGGCTCTCTTCTCTCTCTTTCTCTCTCTCTCTCTCTTTCTCTCTCTCTCTCTATCCTTCTTTCTAGGTCAGATTTTTTTTTTTTTTGAAAAGAAAATCTCGAGATCTAATAGTGAAACTTTATATCAAAATTTATAAGAGACTTCTCTTGTAAGTCTCCTCTATAAGTACATCCCCCCAGACACCCTATACCATAAATTGTAGCCATCACCCTTTCGCCTCCTCTACATTACCTTAACCCTAGCCGTACACCCAACACCTAAATATAAATACACATGCATGCATATGAACAATAAATGAATAAAAAAATAAAAAATAGATAAAATCTGAAAATTAAAATAATAAATTTAATACAAGATACGAGTCCTTACACAAAGACTCATTTTACTCAAGGATTTTTAAAAATAGAAAAAAATAGAATAATGAGTATAGAAAGCACCATATAGAATTTGGTAATAATTTTTTATTAGTTTTATATAAAATAATTTAAATTAAAAATATTATTATTAATATTACATTGTGCTTTATAAAATAAAATAAGTATGATTAGTGTGACAAATTTAAAATTAAAATTAAAATTTAGAAAAATAACTACTCCCAATCCTAATTAATATTTAGGAATTTTTTTGTAGTTTTCAAATTTTAAAAATATTAAAAATTATTTTCATGAGAGAAATAGCCTAAGTATTTTTAAACATTTTTTATTTGTATTTTTTAATACGTTTCCTAATTATTTAAAATATGAATTTTTTTTATTTTATTGAATTCATAAGCCTTGTAGGAATCAATGAGTTTATTCACATTTACTAAAATTATAAATCACAATTATAGTAGTTTCATTTATGCTGAAAAAAAAGAGGTGAAATTATAGTTATCTATCAACGTGAGACAAAGGAAAAAAATAAATAAATTTTGTGAATAAAAAGAGAGACGAAAAGAGGAGGGAATGAAGAAAAAGAATGCTACATAGGATTGGAATGAAGGGGGAGAGAGAGAACTTTAATTTTAAAATTAGAATTTAAAAAAGAAAATTTATTTACAAGACTAATTTTTTTGAAAGATTTGCTAAAAAAAAAAAAGTTAAATATTGAATATAGAGAACACCTACACAGGATTCAATAATAACTTTTTGATTCGTTTTATAAAAATAACTAAAACAAAAAATATTATTACTAATGATACATTGTGCTTTATAAATACAACAAATATAGTCCAAGCCGAATTTGTATTTGGGTATTTTTTTTGTATTATTTAAATTTAAAAAGAATAAGAGTTGTTATTATAAGAGATATAATTTAATTATTATTTAATTAATTTTTGGCTTTTTTTAATATAATTCCTAATGTATTTGAAATATGTAAATTTTACAATTATATTGGATTTGTAATCAAGTAGGTTTCTTGTAATAATCCATGAGTTCATTAACATTATTAAATCATAACTTGTTTTATATATGCAAAAAAAAAAAAAAAAAGTGAAATTATAGTTATCTAGTGACTTGAAATAAATAAAAAGAAAAAACTTTAGAGGGAAAAAAAGGTAATCCTAATCATTGAACAAATATAAAAGTTAAAGTATCCAAATTCAAATTATTAAGCTTTCTTATTATATATATATATAATTGTATTATTTGTTGTCAGGTCAGAAACTCATTGCTATTTAATTTTGTTATTATCTTCCTTCTCCCCTTACCCCTTATTATTACTATGATTAATTTTACATTCATGGTTAAATATTAAATATGTTTTGATGAGATTTGAAATTAATTGTATTATTTACTAACTTGTTAAGAGGTTATCCCTACTTAATTTCATTCTTATCTTCCCCTTTCCCTTACAATTATTATGAGTAATTGTGCATTCATGATTTAAAGTGTCCTCTAAAAGCTATTTTATTAATATTTAATTTTTTTAATATTCATTATTTTGAGAGTAGAAATAAAAATTTATATCCTCACATTAATATGAATGTATGATTATTATACATTGATAGAAAATAAATCTATATTCATTACGTAGCAATTGTTTATATTATAGTTGAACACCTAACTATTTATTTTTACATATTCATTTACACTTTTAGATTTTGAAAATTTATGTTTCTAGTCAAATAATACTATTTTCAAAAATATTTCTAATTTAATACTCTCTTACAAATAATTCTCTCTAATATTTTTTCTACTACATCATCTTTTATTTAAAAAATAATAAGTAAATTATAGAAAAGCATTCAAAAAAAATTGAAAAGGGTACAAGAGTGTTTTCAATCGGAAAGACAATCAAAATGAATGAAAATAAATAATCCTGGATATTAAATAATCCAACAATCAAAAAAATTCCAAACTTAAATTTATGACTTCTTTATTATATAGAATATTATTTTCTTTTGTTTTTTTATTAATATTGTCACTTCGATAAAAAATAAGAATATTATTGTAATTTATTTTCATATCCATGCCCGTCCAAA
>QLOD02157325.1:0-13961 GCA_003260245.2 Sideroxylon spinosum
TTTATTTCATCATCCAAATACATGAAAAATAATATCAATATCTTTCAAGCATTTTATCTTGAATTTATCAAATTAAATTGAATTATAACATAATGTTTATTTGAAAATTAATTGTGAAAATTTAATTCAATGTTTGTTATTATCAAAATTAATTATAAAACTAAGTTTATGAACCTTGGGTCAACACGTGGGTTCTTTGAAAAAAATAATGAAAAATGTTGATAGGTTGAAATTTGCACTGTGTTATAGTAGATGATTTATTACATTAAGTTTATAATAATAATAATAAATTAATAAAAAGAAGCTGCCAAGGAGTTATTTGGTGCTTGTAAGGCTATTTGACTAACAAAATTATTTATTTTAATAGAAAGAGATTATAGTTATCAATAGATAGCCAAAGTGAAAAAAATCAAATCGAGCTTGGCAAATGAATCATGACTTAGGGAAAGATCAATGCCCAGAGGAAATAGCCAAGTGTGGATATCAAGGGACATCCCCGAAAGTTCAATCTTGGACACGTTTGATTGAAGCGTTATCTGTAAAGTATTTAGAATGTCAATATCAATCAAAAGTTTTTGAAAAATCACTGAGATGTTTTGAAAAAGAAATATTCAGCATGGTTTTACCTAAGGAGTCAGATTAGCCATGGTTTTATCGCAGAATCGAGATTGTTTGACTTCTCTAAGAAACAATAAAATTATTTCATCAAGGCAAGTTTCATATTATTATTTTCGCATATTAATATTTTACTAGTTATGTATTGGTCTAAAAATTTCTTTTATATAGAGAAACAAAGAAGTTGCTCAATTTAGGAAAGCGCCACTAAAATATTCAAACGAACTAACAAAGAGTTTTGAGGGGACCCTAACCACTAGAGATGGTGCAGAGACCAATTTTACTGATAATGGTGATAAAGAAGAGCCCAATGTAAAGAGAATGATTGAAGACATTGTTAACCCCTTCTTCGAAGGTGTTAGTTTTATCCAATAGCACACACCTTCTACTCCTACAACTTCCATTAACCCACATGTGAGTAATGCAGCCCAGTGCAGCACCGATACATCAGAGAGAGAAAGGACAGAGGACCCTTCTGACCTAATCATGGAAAGAATTGCTACTGTGGTTGAGAACCAATTTAACATTATGAATGAAAATAAATTAGCTGAACTAGTTTCCTAGAGAAGAGTATTCTGCTACTCGATGTTTGGTGTTAATTAATGCCATGAAGACATACATAGACATTCCTGATGAAGTCGTCGACCTTGCTATCGTCAAGCTGTGTAAGTTTCCAAAGTATAGGAAAATGTTTATTGATCTTCCTGAGGAATTTAAATTACAGTTTATTTGTGGCTTGACAATGATAAAGTAATGTTTTGGAACTATGTCCTATGTTTTTGGACGTGAACATATATGGTTGTTTTAGAACTATATCATATGTTTTTGGATGTGAACTATATTATGCTTTTGGATGAATTACTGTGAACCTTAGATATTTTGTGTTGGTTAAACATTTATATTAGAAGATATGTTTTTGTGTTGAATTTTGGATGTTTATGTATTGCTGGATATATTTTTCAAATATGGATACGCATATGCAAAATCTAACACAATATGGTACGACAACACTTGAAAAACTATTTTATATAATATTATTATCTATGTTATGAAGTGAAAGGCATATTGGTAAAATTACATTTACAATTAGAAATAAAAAAACCCACTTATAAGTGGAAAAAAGGAATATAAATCTTGGTCACTGATAAGTGGTGCTTGTAAGTGCTACTTATAAGTGGAAAAAAAAAAAAAAAAGATCAACCCCTTAGCCTCAAAGGAATATATTAGAATCGAACTCAAGTATTTTTTTATGAAATAACAAGATTTTTCTTCTAAATTATTGAATACTTTTGTATGTAACATTAAAAAATATAACATAATAAATTTTATAAATAATTAATTTTAACAATAATTATATTTTATAGTAAAGAGAGACATTTTTTATTAAATCTTATCTGCTAAAGGATCAGTTGAACAATTAAATAATGAAAAATATATTCACTAATTTAATATCTAATAATAATTTTATATATCTCTAAAAAATAACATTATTCCTTCTTTACAATCCCGACATAACTCATTTTTTTTTTCTTGAATATGTTAGATACCCCCTTAGTAAAATCCATGAGCAACAAAACGAGCTTTATAGTGCTCAACCAAATTGTCAAATTTGTTCTTGATCTTATATACCCGCTTACACCCAATTGCTTTCTTGCTAGGAAGTAAATTAACCAAATCCTAAGTATGGGTGTAGGTGAGAGAATGGAGATCTTCAGACATTCCTTTCTGTCAAAAAGGGTCAGAGGAAGCCTCAAGATAGGAACGAGGCTCATGTAAAGTAGAAAGTGTAGCAAAACAATGATAATAATGAAGATGAAATTATAAGAAGTTTTCTTACCCAAGTGGAATGATGGGGTTCAGAAAGAATAGGGTCAGTTGGACCAGCAGAAGGATTAGAGCTTTGAGACAGTGGTAATGAAGCATTAGAAGAACTCACATGATCTGCATTAGAATCGGTAACATTCGATAATAAAGTAACATTATGAAAGGCATGCGACACAACAAAGGAGAGTCACACCTGAGAGAGTTTGAAAGGAAAGAATCATGCTACTGAAAGGCTTATGTTCCTAGAAAGTAACATTGTAAGAAATACGAAGACGATTACTGATGGGAACCTAACAACAATATCCTTTGTGTTCAATATCATAACTAAGAAAACAACATAAACAAGACCTGGGTTGCAATTTGGTGTGCTCGTGTAATGGAAGAAGATCGAAACCTGTGCAACCAAACACACAAAGTTTGTGATAATCAATAGTATGATTATACAGACACTCATACGAAGACTGTTGGTTAATGACAAGAGCAGGAGCATGGGTAATAATGTAAATTGCAATGAGAACCGCTTCTCCCCCCAAATGGTTCAGGGATAGATGCAGAAAAGAAAAATGGCTCACACAGTATTAAGGAGATGCCTGTGTTTGCATTCAGCATGCAGATTTTTATGAGAAATTTCAGGACAAGAATGATGGGGAAGGGTGCCATTTTGTTTTAAAGTGTCAATAAATGAAGATTCTTGATATTCCATACTGTTGTCAGAATGAAAAACCTTAATACTTCATGAATATTGAGTTTAAATCATCTTTTGAAAGTCATGATAAAGTTTTGGAAGTTCAGAATGGTTTTTCATCAAATAATTCCAAGTGTACAATGAATAATTATCAACAAATATAACGAAATTATGACAACCCCCATGGTTGGAGTAGGGGGAAGTCTGTATACATTAGAATAAACTAAATCAAATGGTCCATAAGAAAACTGAATTAGTATTATTAAAAGATAAAGCAGATTCTTTTCCAAGTTGACATGATACACAATCAAATGACTCTTGTTTAACTAACCCTAATTGACCACTAAAAAATTAAATGATTAGTATGAGACATTAAAGCATGACCCAACCAAGAACACCAAACACTCAAATAGGTAGCTGTAGAAACTTTTACTAGAGCTTCAAGAGATGTGAGTTCAAACAGACATCCAACTTTACGTATGGTCCCATGGTTTGATCCGTCTACTAATCTAATATGACAACACCATGATTGGAAAAAGTTAATTCAAAACCAAGTTCACAAAGTTGTCCCACAGATAAAAGGTTAAGAGATAAATTTGGGATGAGATAAGTGTTGGAAATAAAATGTGGGAGTAGAAATAATACCAAAACGACTAACTTGCAACTGAGACCCTTTGGAAGTATAAATATTGGGCGACTAAGACAAAGAATTTTTAAAAATAAGAGTAATGTTATCAGGAGTCATATGATTACAGCATGCAGAATCTAAATACAATGAAGATTAACTCGAGGTAGTTGACAAGGCAGGAAAGAGATTAACTTTGGATAAGAATTTTGGAAAGCAGTGCATCGACATTAGTAGTAGCAGGTGAGCTACGTGAAGGCACAGAGGGATCATTTGATGGTTTTGAGAGTGTAACAGTAGAAGTCTGATGATTATCCTTGTCATTATTGATCACATTAACGTTTATGACACTTAGACTCCTTATGACCACATTTCTTATAATAGTTGCAACAACCATTAAAAGGATATATAAGCTAAGTAGACTGAACAGGTGATGAAACAGGCAATAGACATGAAAAGAGTAGCCAAAATAGTCTTAGAACTCCAAAACCATAGGTATTCTGAAACCACGAGAGGGTTTGATAATGCGTGCTTTCCTAGACGTTGTACTTTTCTTTACTAGTGACAGCGGGAGCTTTTTCTTCACCCGAAATGTAACCCAAAGGAGATGCCCTTTGAGCCACAGCTTCATCGCATTAGCCTATGCTAGATAATTGCTACCATTTAGAACTATAGAAATAGGCTACATGACTTTTTTTTTCGAAAAAGAAGTCAACATAATTGAACACAATTTTTAGGGGGGGAAAAGAAAAGAAAAAATTAGTGATCAAATATGGAAAATTTTGGGTTACAAAACCCTCGAAACTGGTTTGAAAAATCACAAACCCATCAAAACACCAGTAAACTAGCAGCCTATATTTGTCCAAATTCTTAGAGAAGAATGTCCCACTAAATGCCAAAGGAAATTCACAAAATTAAGGTTTTAATTGTAGCTAAACCTCCCTTTGACTTGTTGTCAAGAGAAGCAAGGTACAAAAGCCTTTTATATGATTGTTTATAACTATAATCTTAGTAACTCTGTTGCAAAGATTCATAGGAACAAAGCTTGTAGAATAGGTGAACGGCGTGTGTGACGGCCTTGGAAGAATTAAGACGTATTACCGGAAAAATTTTAACACAACATAACTCTAATACCATGTTGAACAAAAATAAATATAAAATAAAATTAGAGAGAAAACAATTAACCCTATATTTTTGTGTTATGTGTAAACGATAATGGAGAAAAAGCCTTTAAATAGGCATAGAGGTGAAATATGAAAGGAATTTACCTACTAAATTAAGGCTATGATTTTGGTAATTACTAAATATACAAAATATTCTATAAATAATAGAATAATATACATAATTATATATTACATTTTATATTTTTTGAGTTGGGTAACATATAGTATATAATATATTATAGCATAAAGTACAAAACCACCTCTACAGTTTACTCTGAGTCTTACTTTAATCTCACACATTTCAATTGCAACAATTAAATCCCTACACTTTTGGTCATATAACAATTCAATCATTTTATTACTTAACTATTAAACACAACTGTTAGAGTGAGGATAAAAAGATAATTTCCTCTACAGTTTACTCTAAGCATCACCTTGGTCCCTCATATTTCAATTATACTAGTCAAATCACTACCCTTTCAGGATATATTTGAAATATATTTTATTAAATTATATAACATATTATAATTTGAAATATAACTTGTTAAATTATTTTTAATAAATAACATCATTAAATTATATTTGAAAAATATATTTAATATGTTTTCTTTTTTTTGAATTAAATTATTTTTAATAAATAATATGATTACATTAATAATATAATTAAAATAATATTTAATTTAGTTTAGCTGATATGAAATATATGTTATTAAATTCACTTAGGTTTCTAAAAAATTAGTAAAATTAAATATTTTATCGAATTATGATTCAATAGTTTCATTAATAGTTATTATCGAACATTTAAAAAATAAAGATTTTAGGGTCATTTGATGATGTTGCTATTTTTCTGTTTTGTTTAACTCTTTATTTTTTGGTTTTCTTTTCTGTTATTTTTTTAAATAAAAACTGCAACTATTTTTAAAATGAAATTTTTTATATAAATTAAATTTTTAATAAAATATTTAATTTTATTTGTTTTTAAAAAAATTATTTGAATTTAAAAAAATATGTTTCATATTAATCGAATTAAATTAGGTATTAATTTAAATATATTACTATTTTTTAGGGTTTTGTGAAGGGCTCTGTAAATAGAACCCTTTGGGGATTGTTTTGGGAGTTCATTCCAGTCGTCATTAAGAATTTTTGCAGAGTTTCCTTTTGTTTTCTTGCACTTGGTTTTGTTGTTTTAAAAGAATGTTCTTTCGTTTTCTTGGAGTTCTTGTTGGAACATTATCAACTTTGATTACTTTGCACGCTATTTCGAAGTATGGTATTTATATCTTTATCTTAATTCAATGAATGCAATTTCATAACCTGTTTTTATTTTCATTTCTTGTGTCGATTTCAATTCCATATTAGGCTAAAACCCTAGTTCTTGATTCAACGAAACAAGGAAGGGTCGATGATTATTAACTTTGTGATGTGCGTAGACCTACGTGTATTGTATGAAAACATGCATGTAGGGATCTACACTTTTAAGATTTGATTTCATTCGTTTCAAAACCATTCGAAAACAAAAACCCTTGATCATATTCTCTATAATCCTTGATAAGGATTTTTGAATCTTTAAAACATCTTATATATTTTTGAGATGAATACTTTAAATCTAAACCCTAATATTATTAAAAGAGTATCTTCCGATTTTATAATTCTAAACGTGAGTATAAAACTGAGTTAGGGAGAATTTTATATGCTTTCACAATAATATCTTTCCGATCTATTTTTCCTTTACGTAAAACTTAGATTGTGTATTAGAAGCATATCACATTGTGAAATAATCAATCCACCTGGAATTGAAAGTTGAATCAATACCATTTTTCTTTGATTAAATTACATCTTTTTATTTCAATTATTTGTCATCTTAAATTCTGAATTTCAATTTTTTGTTTCGATTAAGTTTAATTGCGTAGTTTACATTTTATTCACAATTTGAAATCAATCCAAATCTCCAAACACTTAAAACTGTCACTTTTGAACTAGGTAGTAAATTACTTTCATTCTTCGGAACTTAGAAATTAAAACAGTAGGTTTTTTTGTAGATTCGACTTTGTTCTCATCCAGTTAAAACTACACTGTACATCTTTGCACTTGGAACTAATTTTTAGACGCAATTTCTAGAGGCAGTCAAGTTTTTGGCGCCGTTGCCGAGGACCCTAAGATTAGTTTTCAAGTTGATTTAGATTTAAGTTTATTTACTGCCTTTTATTAAATTTTTTCTTTTTTAAGTTCTTATTTATGTTTCTTTTGCAAAGTGATCTCAGGAAAAGAATTTCTAAATTGAAAAAGTGGTTGAATCTTTGGAAATCCGAATTCAAAAACAAGAAGAACAATTTGAGCTTTTCAAAACTTTTGAGTAAAGAAGGGTATTTTATAGAAGTCTTATTGATTTAGAATTTAATTTAAAAATTTGCAATAAGGAATTAAGGTATTGTCAGAAAAAGCTTTTGAAAATAGCATTTTGATTTTGATTATTTTTTTTTAGTCTTCTAGAATCTCATTTTTTTGTTTATCTAGTTTACAAGTACTTGGAATCGTGGGGAAGACAGTAGATTAATATGTCCTAAAAATCTCAATATTCCTTTGAATACTGAAAATCTTCTGGTAGACATTCCCCTATCATATACTTTTACTCCTACGGTAGAAGTGGTAGGAAATAATCAACCTGTTATTCCTAGACGTTCAATGAGGGACATACTCCAATAAGATAAGCATGCAGCTGAATCCACTATAGCATGGCCGGAAAATCAAAGACCTTTAAATTTCAAACCTGGGATGATCCAACTTCTGCCAACCTTTCATGGTATGGAATCTGAGAATCCTTACGAACACTTAACTAGGTTTAGGAATATTAGTGTGACTTTCAAAGATCAAAACTACCCCATAGATCTAATATTCCTAAACCTTTTTCCTTTCTCTCTTAAGGAGAAAGTTGCTAGGTGGTTTGAGCTTTTGCAACCCAATTCTATTCACTCATGGGAGGAAATGCAATCTAAATTCCTCAAGAACATTTTCCCTCCAAAGAGAACTGATGGCATTCAACATCAAACTTTAAATTTTGCTTCTCAAACTGGTGAAACCTTTTATCAGTGCTGAGAAAGATTTAAAACACTCTTACATTCTTGTCTACACAATGGATTCAAAGTATGGCGTCTAGCTAGTATCTTCTATGGATCCTTACACCACAACTTAAACAATTTATGGAAACAATGTGCAATGGTCAGTTCTATGATAAAACCCTTGAGGAAGCTTATGAATACTTCGAATTTTTAGCTGAGAATGCACAAACATGGGATACTATAGGATCCCAGAACTCCCAATTGGCTATTGCAACACCTACCAAGGAGATCCACTAGTTGAGTGAATCCGATGATCTAAAGGCAAAAATAGCAACACTCTCATGAGAAATTGAAACCTTGAAGATCAAAAAGGAAACACCAACTACCAAGGAACTTGTGGCAAGTGTCTACTACCTTATGTGTGATAGCCAAGCACATAAGACTAACGACTGTCCAACCATCTCAGTTTGTCGAGAAGTAGTTGAAAGCCAACAAGATAGTGTAATGCCTATTAATGCCATAAATCAATTTCATCCACCATATCGGAGACAAAATCAAGGGGGAAATCCATTTTCTGAAACCTATAATCCAGGTTAGAGGAATCATCCTAACTTTGGATGGAGAAATGATGGAGCATCAATGTCTCAACAGTTTCATTCTGCTCCATCTCCATCTATTCAACAAATTCTTATCCATAACCCAGCACCGTCTCAGAACTTGGCCCATATCAAAATACATAATTCCCTCCTAATAAGCGGTCCATAGAAGAGACTTTTTGGCGATTCATGGCTAAACAATCTGCATTGTGGGCCTAAAATAATCGAGTAATGGATGACATAAAAATACAACTGACTCTTATAACATAAACCCTGAGTAATCAGCAGAACGGTTAGTTGCTCGCGCAACTACATCCAAATCCATCTGCTCAAGTAAATCAAGCTGAAGGATCTTCCAATACTCAAAATAATCTTAGGCAAACTCAAGCTCTCACGACACTTAGGCATGGTAAAAAATAATAGATAAGATCATTCATCCTCAGGTAGCTGAACCTAGAAAATAATTGGAACCTAAGCAGATAGTGGAAGATCAAATACAGACAGATGATCAAGTGACATTACATGAGAATGAAAACTCATAGGAAAAAGACTAAAAAATGAAGGAAACAGAAATTGAAAAAGAAGTAGAGATTACTTCAAGGGAATATGTTCCCAAACCATCGTTCCCTCAAAGATTCCTAGAATCAAAGAAAGATGCTCAAGTTGTAGAAATATTAGAGGTTTTCAAAAAAGTCAAAATCAATATACCTTTAGTTGATGCAATTAAGAAAATTCTTACATACGCCAAATTCTTAAAGGAATTGTGCACATTGAAAAGAAGGCTAAATGTAAAAGAGAAAGCCTTTCTAACTGAACAAGCTAATGCTACACTGCATGGTCATCTACACCCTAAGTATAAGGACTCTGGATATCCTACTATTTCATGCCACTTAAGGGATTATTATATCAGTTGAGCACTGCTTGATTTAGGGGGCTAGTGTAAATTTACTTTCATATTCAATTTATAAACAATTAGGTTTGGGAGAAATAAAGCTCACTTATGTTACACTTCAACTTGCTGATAGATCTGTTAGAGTCCCATGAGGAATAGTTGAGAATGTATTAGTTCAAGTAGAGAATTTTTGTTTCCCAGCAGATTTCTTCATACTTGATACATAACCCTTGACTAATATTTCTGCTCCCAATTCGACACATATTATATTAGGCGGACCATTCCTTACTTCAAATGCACTTATCAATTACAGGAATGGGTCAATGAGAAATACCCTTTTTGGAAATATTGAATTTGAGACTAACATTTTCCATGTCAATAAACAGCCAAATGAACAACCTGATATGCAGGAGGTAGATTTTATAGAAACCATAGTGCAAGAATATGTAGATCAAGAATTCTTAGATGATCCATTAGAGAGAGCCCTTTCATATAATGAGGAGAATTTAATTTTTCCAACCCAAATAGTAAAGGTGAAAGCAATTTATGATTGGTTGGAAGTGTGTCTTATAATGTCTGTGGGAAAATGGGCACCAACTTTTGAACCATTGAGACCAATGTTAAATAAAGCTAAATCCTCTGAGTTGAAAGCTCCACAACCTGATAGGAAACGTCTTCCCAGTAACTTAAATATGCTTTTTTTGGTGAAAATGAAACATACCTAGTAGTCATATCCTCTGAGTTGACATCTAACCTAGAGAGTGAACTAGTTAAGCTTCTACAGAGCCATAAGAAAGCTTTAGGTTGGTCAGTAGCAGACCTAACTGGTATTAGTCCACTTTTTATATACACCCAATCTATTTAGAAGATGATGCCAAACCAGTTAGATAAATACAAAGGAGACTCAATCCGAACATGAAAGAAGAAAAAAGAGCTGAACTGTTAAAATTACTTGATGTAGGAATCATATATCTAATCTTTGATTCTAAATGGGTAAGCCCTACACATGTAGTTCCTAAGAAATCGGGTGTTACTATAGTTCTAAATGAGAATAATGAGTTGGTTCCAACTCGAATTCAGACTGGTTAGAGGGTTTGTATTGATTATGAAAAGCTCAATGTTGTAACAAAGAAAGACCATTTCCATCTTCCATTTCTAGATCAAGTTTTGGAAAGAGTAGTTGGGCATGCATATTACTATTTCTTCGACGGCTATCCGGCCTATAATCAAATTGATGTTACTTTAGAGGATCATGCTAAAACTACTTCTACTTGTCGTTTTGGCACATTTGCTTATAAAAGAATGCCCTTTGGCCTTTGCAACGCTTTTGCTATCTTTCAACACTGCATGATCAGCATTTTTAGTAAAATGGTAGAAGAAATCGTAGAAGTCTTTGACAATTTCTCTATCTATAGTGATTCCTTTGATTAGTGTTTAGAAAACCTTAATTTAGTATTGGCTCAGTATGGGGAGAAAAATCTAGTGCTTAATTGGGAAAAATACCATTTCATGGTGACTAAAGGCATAGTCTTAGGTCACATTGTTTCCAAAAAGGGCATTCAAGTTGATTAAGCTAAGGTAGAGTTAATTCAAAAACTTCCCACTCCACAATTTGTTAGGACATTCGCTCATTCTTAGGCCACGTTAGATTCTATCAGCAGTTCATTCAATCATTTAGTGAAATTTCAAAACCGTTGTGTCATTTATTAAGACAAGATACATCTTTTGAATGGACACCACAATATCAAGAGGCCTTTGAAAAACTCAAAACATGTTTAACTACTGCGCCTATTCTTCAATATCTTGACTGATCACTTCCTCTCGAACTCATGTGCGATGCAAATGACTATACTGTTGGTGCTGTGTTAGGGCAAAGAAAAGACAAAAAGCACACGTTATTTATTATGCCAGTAGAACCTTAACTGATACTCAGTGAAATTACACAACAACTGAAAAAGAAATGTTAGCAATTGTCATTGCCCTTGAAAACTTTCGCTCTTTTCTCATTGGTTCAATTGTTATAGTATATACTGATCACTTTACGTTAAAAATGCCTGTTAACCAAACCAAAAGCTAAGCCAAGGTTAATAAACTGGATTCTTTTATTGCAAGAGTTTGACCTTAAAATTAAGGATAAAATGGGAGTTAAAAATATGGTAGCCAATCACCTGTCATGTTTATCGATGGAAGCTTATTCAAAAGATGAACTTCAAATAAATGATAGCTTCCCAGATGAACAGTTATTCAATGTAGCAGCAATAACAGCGTCTACACCTCTGTGGTTAGCTGATATTGCCAACTATTTAGTGACTGGAAAGATCCCAGATGAATGGGGTCCTAAGGATAGAAGGAAATTTTTAAGAAATGTCTGAATTTTCTTCTGGAATGATCCCTACTCATTCAAATATTGCCCAAAGCAGGTAATTCGACACTGTGTTCCGGAATAGAAAGTCCAGGGCATAATTGAATTCTGCCATTTCCAAACTTGTGGTGGCCATTTTTCCATAAATAAAACAGCTTACAAAATCTACAATGTGGATTCTATTGGCCTACTCTATTTAAAGATGTTCATACCACATGTGACAAATGTCAACGGCTAGGTAGTCTAACTTGGAGAAACATGATGCCTCTTTCCTCTATTCCCGTTTTGGAGGTATTTGACTATTGGGGAATAGACTTCATCGGTCCCTTTCCTATTTCCTTTGGTTTTGAATACATTTTAGTAGGAATAGACTATGTTTCTAAGTGGGTTGAAGCAATTACCACTAGAACAAATGATCATAAAGTCGTCTTGAAATTCCTCCATGAGAATATATTCTCATGCTTCGGGATACCCCGAGCAATTATAAGTGATGGAGGAAAACACTTCTGCAATCGGCCAGTAGGTACTTTATTACATAAATATGGTATAGTTCACAAAGTTGGCACATCATATCACCCCCAAACAAGTGGCCAAGTAGAACTGGCTAATAGAGAAATTAAACAGATTCTAAAAAAAATGGTCAACCCAAACTGATTGACGATAATATCTTCAATCACTATAAGGAGAACCTTAACTGAGTATAAAACTGAGTTAAGGTGAATTTTATATGCTTTCACGATAATATCTTTCCGATCTATTCTTCCTTTACGTGAAACTTAGATTGTGTATTAGAAGTATATGACATTATGAAATAATCAATCCACCTAGAATTGAAAGTTGAATCAAGACCCTTTCCCATTGATTAAATTACATCTTTTGATTTCAGTTATTAGTCACCTTAAATTCTGAATTTAAATTCTAGTTTTCGATTAAGTTTAATTGCGTAGTTCACATTTTATTCACAATTTGAAATCAATCGAAAATCTTCAAACACTTAAAATTGTCACTTTTGTACTAGGTAGTAAATTAATTTCATTCTTTGGGACTTAGAAATTAAAATAGTAGGTTTTTTGTAGATTTGGCCTCATTTTCATCGAGTTAAAACTAGACTGCACGCCCCAACACTTGGGGGTAATTTTTAGACTCAATTTCTAGAAGCAGTTAAGTTTTTGGTGCCTTTGCCGAGAACTCTAAGATTTGTTGTTAAGCTGATTTAGATTTAAGTTTGTTTATTGCCTTTTATTAATTTTTTTTTTTTTTTGAGTTCTTATTTATGTTTCTTTTGCAAAGTGATCTCAGGGAAAGAATTTCTAAATTGCAAAAAGTGATTGAATCTTTGGAAATCCGAATTCAAAAACAAGAAGAACAATTTGAGTTTTTTGTAACTTTTAAGCAAAGAAGAGTATCCCATAGAAATCTTATTGATTTAGAATTTAATTTAAAAATTTGCAATAGAGAATTAAGGTATTATTATAAAGAGCTTTTGAAATTAGAATTTTGATTTTGATTTTTTTTTTTTTAATCTTCTAGAATCTCATTTTTTTTTTTTTTTTTGTTTATCTAGTTTACGAGTGCTTGGAATTATGGGAAAGACAGTAGATTAATACGTCCTAAAAAACTCAATATTCCTTTGAATACCGAAAATCTCCTCGTAGACGTTCCCATATCATCTACTTTTACTCCTACAGTAGAAGTGGCGGGAAACAATCAACCTGTTATTCCTAGACGTTTAATGAGGGACATACTCCAACAAGATAGGCATGCAGCTGAATCTTGTATAGCATGACTTGAAAATCAAAGACCTTTCAAATTCAAACTTGGGATGAAAGTGAAAAAAAAAAAATCAAAATACACAAGTTTAATTCTATCAAAATATTTAGAATTTTAATTCCATTATAAACAGTACAACATTAAGAAAGTGAAAAAAAAAAAAAAATCAAAATACACAAGTTTAATTCTTGCAAAACAAAAAAATATTAATTTCTACTACGACTGCAATGCGTGCATCTTTAGTTATAAGGTGAAAGAGAATGTTAGGGACAACATTGTAAAGTTGGCAAATCCATGTCAAAACAGAGTTCTGTAATGTTTAGACTTAGTGTAGGCTAAGACACTATAGTCTTGAGTCAAGTAGAAGTGTAAA
>QLOD02157334.1:0-13960 GCA_003260245.2 Sideroxylon spinosum
CTCCACTTAGTCTTACGCAATACTATCAATATCGTCGAATGATGTAATAATTCTACAGGACCTACGTCTCATTACAAACTTTCTAGAAACATATTATAATAAGAAAATGGAGTTACGTGGCAAATGTTATGGCCGATTTAAGATTCAACGACTGCGCGGGGATAATGACGATCCTAGGTCTCCATAGAGTCTTTTGGTATGCTATCCACATAACCCAATGATGTAATATTTTTCTAGGGCCTTTGTTTCATTACTAGCTTGTCAGAAACATATTATAATACGCAAACGAAGTTACGCGGCAAAAAGTATGGCCGATTTATCATTTTAGTGACCGCACGGCCCTAACGACGAGCCAGGTCTCCAAGCAGTCTTCCTCTATACTATTTATATCCCCCATGATGTAATAGCTTTCCAGGGCATTCATCTTATTATAAGCTTTCCATAAACATATTATAGCAACAAAACGAAGTTACGCAGCAAAAGTTACGTTCGATTTAAAACTTTGACGACAGCGCGGGCATAACAACGCCATTGGGTCTCCACATAGTCTTAAGCTATGCTATCAGTACAGTCGAACGATGTAATAATTCTCCAAGACCTTCTTCTCATTACAAGCTTTCTAGAAATATATTATAATAAGAAAACGGAGCAACGTAGAAATGTTAAGGCCGATTTAAGATTTATCGACCATACGGGGATAGCGATAAACCTGAGTCTCCATATAATCTTCTGCTACGCTGTCTACATCACCCAACGATGTAACAGTTTTCTAGAGCCTACGTCTCATTACAAGCTTTCCAAAAACATATTATAATAAGCAAACGGACTTACGCAGCAAAAAGTATGGCCGATCTAAGATTTTAACGATCACGCGGCCATAACGACGACCGCAGGTCTCCAAGTAGTCTTCCGCTATGCTGTTTCCATCCCTAATGACGTAATAATTTTCCAGGGAATTTATCTTATTACAAGCTTTCCATAAACGTATTACAATAAGAAAACGGAGTTATGCAGCAAAAGTTATGCCACATTTAAAATTTAACGACCGCGTGGGCATGACGATGCCCTTGGATCTCCACTTTGTCTAATACTATGCAATCTGTATCATCGAACGATGTAATAATTCTCCAAGACCATCACCTCGATACAGGCTTTCCAGAGAGATATTATAATAAGAAAACGGAGTAACGTAGAAAACGTTATGGCCAATTTAAGATATAACGACCGCGCGAAGATATTGATGAACATAGGTCCCCATGTAGTCTTCTCCTATGCTGGCTGCCTCATGCAATGACGTAACAATTTTCTAGGGCCTTCGTCTCATTACAAGATTTTCAGAAACATATTGTAATCACCAAATGGAGTTACATAGCAAACGTTATCGCTGATTTAAGATTCAACAATCCCGCGAGGATAATGATGACCCTAGGTCTCCATGTAGTTTCAGCTATGCCGTCTAGACCACCCAATGATGTAACAGTTTTTTAGGGCCTTTATTTCTTTACAGGCTTTCCAGAAACATATTCTAACAAGCAAACGGAGTTACGTAGCAAAAAGTATGGCCGATTTAAGATTCTAACAATCGTGCGGCCATAACGGCGACCCCAGGTCTCCAAGTAGTCTTCCTCTATATTGTTTATATCCCCAACGATGTAATAATTTTCCTGGACATTCATCATATTACAAGATTTCCATAAACATATTATAATAAAAAAACAGAGTGATGCAGCAAAAGTTACGTCGGATTTAAAATTTAACGACCACGCGAGCATAACGGCGCTGTTGGGTCTCCACTTAGTCTTAAGCTATGCTATCTGTATCGTCGAACGATGTAATAATTCTCTAGGACCTTCGTCTCATTACAAGCTTTCTAGAAACATATTATAATAGGAAAACGGAGTTACGTAGCAAACGTTATGGCCGATTTAAGATTCCGCGACCACGCGGGAATAATGATGACCCCAGGTCTCTATGTAGTCTGCTGCTATGCTGTCTACATCACCTAATGATGTAACATTTTTCTAGGGCCTTTGTTTCATTACTAGCTTCTCAGAAAAATATTCTAATAAGCGAATGGGGTTCCGTAGCAAATAGTATGGCCGATTTAAGATTTTAACGACAGCGCGGCCATAACGACGACCCCTGGTCTCCAGGTAGCCTTCCTGTATATTGTTTACATCCCTAATGGTGTAATAATTTTCCTAGACAGTCATCTTATTACAAGCTTTCCAGAAACTTATTATAATAAACAAATGGAGTTAAGTAGCAAACGTTATGGCCGATTTAAGATTTAACGACCGCGCCGGCATAACAATGCCCTAAGCTCTCCACTTTATCTAATGCTATGCAATCTGAATCATCGAACGATGTAATAATTCTCCAAGACCATCACCTCGATACAGGCTTTCCAAAGATATATTATAATAAGAAAACGGAGTAACATAGAAAACGTTATGGCCGATTTAAGATTTAACGACCGCGCGAAGATATTGATGAACATAGGTCCCCATGTAGTCTTCTCCTATGCTGGCTGCCTCATGCAATGACGTAACAATTTTCTAGGGCCTTCGTCTCATTAAAAGTTTTTCAGAAACATCTTGTAATAAGCAAACAGAGTTACGTAGCAAACGTTATCACCGATTTAAGATTCAACGATCGCGCGAGGATAATGATGACCCTAGGTCTTCATGTAGTCTTCAGCTATGCCGTCTAGACCACCCAATGATGTAACAGTTTTTAGGGCCTTCATTTCCTTACAAGTTTTCCAGAAACATATTATAACACGCAAACGGAGTTACGTAGCAAAAAGTATGGCCGATTTAAGATTCTAACAGTCACGCGGCCATAGCGACGATCCCAGGTCTCTAAGTAGTCTTCCTTTATGTTGTTTACATCCCCAATGATGTAATAAGTTTCCTGGACATTCATCTTATTACACGCTTTCCATAAACATATTATAAAAAAAAACGTAGTTACACTGCAAAAGTTACGTCCGATTTAAAATTTAATAACCGCGTGGGCATAACAACGCCGTTGGATCTCCACTTAGTCTTACGCTATGCTATCTGTATCGTCGAACGATGTAATAATTCTCCAGGGCCTTCATCCCATTACAAGCTTTCCAGAAACAGATTATAATAAGAAAACGGAGTTACGTGGCAAAAGTTATGGCCGATTTAAGATTTAACGACCATGCGGGGACAATGATGACCTATGTCTCGAAGTAGTCCTCTGCTATGCTGTCTATATCACCCAATGATGTAACAATTATCTACGGCCTTCGCATCATTACAATATTTTCAGAAACATATTATAATACGCAAATGGAGTTATGTAGCTAAAAGTATGGCCGATTTAAGATTTTAACGACCGCGCGGCCATAACGACGACCCCTGGTCTCCAAGTAGTCTTCCTGTATATTGTTTACATCCCCAATGATGTAATAATTTTCCTAGACATTCATCTAATTACAAGCTTTCCATAAACTTATTGTAATAAACAAATGGAGTTAAGTAGCAGACGTTATGGCCGATTTAAGAATTAACGACCGCGCGGGCGTAACAGCACCCTAGGCTCTCCACTAAGTCCTACGCTATGCTATCAGTATCGTCGACCAATGTAATAATTCTCCAGGACTTCATCTCATTGCAAGATTTCTAGAAACATATTATAATAAGAAAACAGAGTTACGTGCGCAAAAGTTAGGGCCGATTTAAGATTTAATGACCATGCGGGAATAATGACGACCCTAGGTCTCCATGTAGTCTTCCGTCACATTACAAGGTTTCTAGAAACATATTATAATAAGCAAACGGAGTTATGTAGCTAAAAATATGGCCGATTTATGATTTTAATGACCGCGTGGCCATAACGACGACCCCAGGTCTCGAAGTAGTCTTCCGCTATGTGGTTCGCATCCTTAAATGATGTAATAATTTTTCCAGGGCATTTCTCTTATTAGAAGCTTTCCGTAAACATATTATAATAAGAAAACGGAGTTACGCAGCAAAAGTTACGTCTGATTTAAAATTTAACGACCGCGCGGGCATAACGATGCCCTTGGGTCCCCATTTAGTCTAATGCTATGCAATCCGTATCGTCAAACGATGTAATAATTCTCCAAAACCATCACCACGATACAGGCTTTCCAGAGACATATTATAATAAGAAAACGGAGTAACGTAGAAAACATTATGGCCGATTTAAGATTTAACGACCGCGCAAAGATATTGATGAACCTAGGTCTCCATGTAGTCTTCTCCTATGCTGTCTACATCACCCAATCATGTAACAATTCTCTAGGGCCTTTGTTTCATTACCAGCTTGTCAAAAACATATTCTAATAAGTGAATGGGGTTCCTAGCAAAAAGTATGGCTGATTTAAGATTTTAACAACCGAGCGGCCATAACGACAACCCCTGGTCTCCAAATAGTCTTCCTGTATATTGTTTACATCCCTAATGATGTAATAATTTTCCCCGACGTTCATCTTATTACAAGCTTTCCAGAAACTTATTGTAATAAACAAATGGAGTTAAGTAGCAAACGTTATGGCCGATTTAAGATTTAACAACCGCGCGGGCGTAACAGCACCCTGGGCTCTCCACTAAGTCCTACGCTATGCTATTAGTATCGTCGAATGATGTAATAATTCTCCTGGACTTTCATCTCATTGTAAGATTTCTAGAAACATATTATAATAAGAAAACAGAGTTACGTGTGCAAAAGTTAGGGCCGATTTAAGATTTAACGACCATGTGGGAATAATGACGACCCTAGGTCTCCATGTAGTCTTCCATCACATTACAAGGTTTCTAGAAACATATTATAATAAGCAAACTGAGTTATGTAGCTCAACATATGGCCGATTTACGATGTTAACGACCGCGTGGCCATAACAACGACCCCAGGTCTCGAAGTAGGCTTCCTCTATATTGTTTACATCCCCAATGATGTAATAATTTTCCTAGACATTCATCTTATTACAAGCTTTCCATAAACGTCTTATAATAAAAAAACAGAGTTACGTACCAAAAGTTACGTCCGATTTAAAATTTGACGACCGCGCGGGCATAACGACGCCTTTTGGTCTCCACTTAGTCTTACGCTGTGCTATTAGTATCGTCGAACGATGTAATAATTCTCCAAGACCATCATCTCAATACAGTCTTCCCAAAAACATATTACAATAAGAAAATAGAGTAACGTAAAAAAAGTTAAAGCTGATTTAAGATTTAACGACCGCGTGGGGATAATGATGACCCTAGGCCTCCATATAGTCTTCTGCTATATTGCCTACATCACACAATGATGTAACATTTTTCTAGGGCCTACGTTTCATTACGAGCAGAAACATATTATAATACGCAAACGGAGTTACGTAGCAAAAAGTATAGCCGATTTATCATTTTAGTGACCGTGCGGCCCTAACGACGACCCCAAGTCTCCAAGTAGTCTTCCTCCATACTATTTATATCCCCAATGATGTAATAGTTTTCCCGGGCATTCATCTTATTACAAGATTTCCATAAACATATTATAATAACAAAATGAAGTTACGCAGCGAACGTTACGTTCGATTTAAAATTTTGACGACAGTGCGGGCATAACGACGCCATTTGCTCTCCACTTAGTCTTATGCTATCCTATCAGTACCGTCAAATGATGTAATAATTCTCCAAGACCTTCGTCTCATTACAAGCTTTCTAGAAATATATTGTAATAAGACAACGGAGTAACGTAGAAAATGTTAAGGCCGATTTAAGATTTGTCGATCACGCGGGGATAGTGATGACCCTAGGTCTCCATACAGTCTTATGCTACGCTGTCTACATCACCCAATGATGTAACAATTTTCTAATGCCTTCGCCTCATTACAAGGTTTCCAGAAACATATTATAATAAGGAAACGGAGTTACGTAGCAAAAAGTATGGCCGATTTAAGATTTTAACGACCGCGCGGCCATAACGACGACCACAGGTCTCCAAGTAGTCTTCCGCTATGCTGTTTGCATCCCCAAATGTTGTAATAATTTTCCAGGGCATTTGTCTTATTACAAGCTTTCCGTAAACGTATTATAATAAGAAAACAGAGTTACGCAGCAAAAGTAACGTCTGATTTCAAAATTTGACGACCGCGTGGGCATAACGATGCCCTTGGGTCACCACTTAGTCTAATGCTATGCAATTTGTATCATCGAACGATGTAATAATTCTCCAAGACCATCACCTCGATACAGGCTTTCCAGAGACATATTATAACAAGGAAACGGAGTAACGTAGAAAACATTATCGCCGATTTAAGATCTAACGACCGTGCGAAGAAATTGATGAACTTAGGTCCCCATGTAGTCTTCTTCTATGCTGGCTGCCTCATGCAATGACGTAACAATTTTCTAGGGTCTTCGTCTCATCACAAGTTTTTCAGAAACATATTGTAATAAGCAAACGGAGTTACGTAGCAAATGTTATCGCCAATTTAAGATTCAACGATCACGTGGGGATGATGATGACCCTAGGTCTCCATGTAGTCATCAGCTATGCCGTCTAGACCACCCAATGATGTGAAAGTTTTCTAGGGCCTTCATTTCTTTACAAGCTTTCTAGAAAAAAATTCTAACAAGCAAACGGAGTTACGTAGCAAAAAGTATGGCCGATTTAAGATTCTAGCAACCGCTCGGCCATAACGGCGACCCCAGGTCTCCAAGCAGTCTTCCTCTATATTGTTTACATCCTCAATGATGTAATAATTTTCCTAGACATTCATCTTATTACAAGCTTTCCATAAACATATTATAATAACAAAACGGAGTTACACAGCAAAAGTTACGTCCGATTTAAAATTTAACGACCGCGCAGGCATAACAACGCCCTCGGCACTCCACTTAGCTTTCGTAATGCTATCAGCATTGTCAAACGATGTAATAATTCTCCAGGACCTTCGTCTCATTACAAGCTTTCCAGAAACATATTATAATAAGAAAACGGAGTTACGTGGCAAAAGTTATGCCCGATTTAAGATTTAACGGCCATGCGGGGATAATGATGACCCTAGCTCTCCATGTAGTCTTCTGCTATGCTATCTACATCACCCAATGATGTAACAATTATCTACGGCCTTCGCGTTATTACAGTATTTCCAGAAACATATTATAATACGCAAATGGAGTTATGTAGCTAAAAGTATGGCCGATTTACGATTTTAACGACCGCGCGGCTATAACGACGACCCCAGGTCTCCAAGTAGTCTTCCTCTATATTGTTTATATCCCCAATGATGTAATAATTTTCCTGGACATTCATCTTGTTACAAGCTTTCCATAAACATATTATATAAAAAAACGGAGTTACATACCAAAAGTTACGTCCGATTTAAAATTTGATGATCGCACGGGCATAACAATGCCTTTTGGTCTCCGCTTTATCTTACGCTATGCTATTAGTGGCGTCGAACGATGTAATAATTCTCCGAGACTGTCATCCCAATACAATCTTTCCGGAAGCATAATACAATAAGAAGACAGAGTAACGTAAAAAAAATTATGGTTGATTTATGATTTAACGACCGCGTAGGGATAATATTGTCCCTAGGACTCCACGTAGTCTTTTGCTATGCTGTCTACATCACCCAATGATGTAACAATTTTCTAGGGCATTCGCCTCATTACAAAGTTTTCAGAAACTTATTGTAATAAGAAACCGGAGTTACGTAGAAAAAAGAATGGCCGATTTAAGATTTTAAGGACCGCACGGCCATAACGGTGACCTCAGTCTCCAAGTAGTCTTCCTATATACAATTTACATTCCTAACGATGTAATAGTTTATGAGGGGTTTCATCTCATTACAAGCTTTTCATAAACGTATTACAACAGTAAAACGGACTTACGCAGCAAAATTTACGTTCGATTTAAAATTTAATGACAGCGTGGGCATAACGACGCTCTTGGGTCTCCACTTAGTCTTACGCAATACTATCAATATCATCGAATGATGTAATAATTCTACAGGACTTACGTCTCATTACAAACTTTCTAGAAACATATTATAATAAGAAAACGGAGTTGCGTGGCAAATCTTATGGCCGATTTAAGATTCAACGACTGCGCGGGGATAATGATGACCCTAGGTCTCCGTAGAGTCTTCTGCTATGCTGTCTACATAACCCAATGATGTAATATTTTTCTAGGCCTTGGTTTCATTACTAGCTTGTTAGAAACATATTATAATACGCAAACGAAGTTACTCGGCAAAAAGTATGGCCGATTTATCATTTTAGTGACCGCACGGCCCTAACGATGAGCCAGGTCTCCAAGCAGTCTTCCTCTATACTATTTATATCCCCATGATGTAATAGTTTTCCAGGGCATTCATCTTATTATAAGCTTTCCATAAACATATTATAACAACAAAACGGAGTTACGCAGCAAAAGTTATGTTCGATTTAAAATTTAACGACCACGCGAGCATAACGACGCCGTTGGGTCTCCACTTAGTCATAAGTTATGCTATCTGTATCGTCGAATGATGTAATAATTCTACAGGACCTTCGTCTCATTACAAGCTTTGTAGAAACATATTATAACAGGAAAATGGAGTTACGTAGCAAACGTTATGGCCGATTTAAGATTCCACGACCTTGCGGGAATAATGACGACCCTAGGTCTCTATATAGTCTGCTGCTATGCTGTCTACATCACCCAATGATGTAACATTTTTCTAGGGCCTTGTTTCATTACTAGCTTATCAAAAACATATTCTAATAAGCGAATGGGGTTCCGTAGCACATAGTATGGCCGATTTAAGATTTTAACGACCGCGCGGCCATAACGACGACCCCTGGTCTCCAGGTAGCCTTCCTGTATATTGTTTACATCCCTAATGATGTAATAATTTTCCTAGACATTCATCTTATTATAAGGTTTCCAGAAACTTATTATAATAAGCAAATGGAGTTAAGTAGCAAAAGTTATGGCCGATTTAAGATTTAACGACCGCGCCAGCATAACAATGCCCTAAGCTCTCGACTTTATCTAATGCTACGCAATCCGTATCACCGAACGATGTAATAATTCTCCAAGACCATCACCTCGATACAGGCTTTCCAAAGATATATTATAATAAGAAAACGGAGTAACATAGAAAACGTTATGGCCGATTTAAGATTTAACGACCGCGCGAAGATATTGATGAACATAGGTCCCCATGTAGTCTTCTCCTATGCTGGCTGCCTCATGCAATGACGTAACAATTTTCTAGGGCCTTCGTCTCATTAAAAGTTTTTCAGAAACATCTTGTAATAAGCAAACAGAGTTACGTAGCAAACGTTATCACCGATTTAAGATTCAACGATCGCGCGAGGATAATGATGACCCTAGGTCTTCATGTAGTCTTCAGCTATGCTGTTTAGACCACCCGTTGATGTAACAGTTTTTTAGGGCATTTATTTCCCGACAAGCTTTCCAGAAACATATTCTAACAAGCAAACGGAGTTACGTAGCAAAAAGTATGGCCGATTTAAGATTCTAACAGTCATGCGGCCATAACGACGATCCCAGGTCTCCAACTAGTCTTCCTTTATATTGTTTACATCCCCAATGATGTAATAGTTTTCCTGGACATTCATCTTATTACAAGCTTTCCATAAACATATTATTAAAAAAAAAAACGTAGTTACGCTGCGAAAGTTACGTCCGATTTAAAATTTAACGACCACGCGAGCATAACGACGCCGTTGGGTCTCCATTTAGTCTTAAGCTATGCTATATGTATCGTCGAACGATGTAATAATTCTACAGGACCTTCGTCTCATTACAAGCTTTCTAGAAAGATATTATAATAGGAAAACGGAGTTACGTAGCAAATGTTATGGCCGATTTAAGATTCCGCGACCGTGCTTGAATAATGATGACCCTAGGTCTCATGTAGTTTGCTGCTATGCTGTCTACATCACGAATGATGTAACATTTTTCTAGGGCCTTTGTTTTCATTACTAGCTTGTCAGAAACATATTGTAATAAGCGAATGGGGTTCCGTAGCAAATAGTATGGCCGATTTAAGATTTTAACGACCGCGCGGCCATAACGACGACCCCTGGTCGCCAGGTAGCCTTCCTGTATATTGTTTACGTCCCTAATGATGTAATAATTTTCCTAGACATTCATCTTATTAAAAGCTTTCCAGAAACATATTATAATAAACAAATGGAGTTAAGTAGCAAACGTTATGGCCGATTTAAGATTTAACGATCGCGCTGGCATAACAATGTCCTAAGCTCTCCACTTTGTCTAATGCTATGCAATCCGTATCATCGAACGATGTAATAATTCTCCAAGACCATCACCTCGATACAAGCTTTCCAAAGATATATTAAAATTAGTAAACGGAGTTACGTAGCAAACGTTATCACCGATCTAAGATTCAACAATCGCGCGAGGATAATGATGACCCTAGGTCTTCATGTAGTCTTCAGCTATGCCATCGAGACCACCCATTGATGTAACAGTTTTTTAGGGCCTTCATTTCCTTACAAGCCTTCCAGAAACATATTCTAACAAGCAAACGGAGTTATGTAGCAAAAAGGATGGCCGATTTAAGATTCTAACAGTCGTGCGGCCATAACGACGATCCCAGGTCTCCAAGTAGTCTTCCTTTATATTGTTTACATCCCCAATGATGTAATATTTTCCTGGACATTCATCTTATTACAAGCTTTCTAGAAACATATTATAAAAAAAAAACGTAGTTATGCTGCAAAAGTTACGTCTGATTTAAAATTTAATGACTGCGCGGGCATAACGACGCCGATGGATCTCCACTTAGTCTTACGCTATGCTATCTATATCGTCGGACGATGTAATAATTTTCTAGGGCCTTCATCTCATTACAAGCTTTCCAGAAACAAATTATAATAAGAAAATGGAGTTACGTGGCAAAAGTTATGGCCGATTTAAGATTTAACGACCATGCGGGGACAATGATGACCTAGGTCTCCAAGTAGTCATTTGCTATGCTGTCTACATCACCCAATGATGTAACAATTACCAGCTTGTCCGAAACATATTCTAATAAGCGAATGGGGTTCCGTAGAAAAAAGTATAGCTAATTTAAGATTTTAACGACCGCGCAGCCATAACGACGACCCCTGGTCTCCAAGTTGTCTTCCTGTATATTGTTTACATCCCCAATGATGTAATAATTTTCCTGGACATTCATCTCATTACAAGTTTTCCATAAAGTTATTATAATAAACAAATGGAGTTAGGTAGCAAAGGTTATGGCCGATTTAAGGTTTAACAACCGCGCGGGAATAACAACACCCTAGGCTCCCCACTTAGTCTTACGCTATGCTATCTGTTTTGTCAAATGATGTAATAATTCTCCAGGACCTTTGTCTCATTGCAAGCTTTCCAGAAACGTATTATAATAAGAAAACGGAGTTATGTGGCAAAAGTTATAGCCGATTTAAAATTTAACGACCATGCGGGGATAATGATGACCTTAGGTCTCCATGTAGTCTTCTGCCATGCTGTCTACATCACCCAATGATGTAACAATTTTCTAGGGCCTTCGCCAAATTACAAGCTTTCCAGAAACATATTATAATAAGCTAGCGGAGTTATGTAGCAAAAAGTATGGCCGATTTAAGATTTTAAGGATCGCGCGGGCACAATGATGACCACAGGTCTCCAAGTAGTCTTCCGCCATGCGGTTCGCATCCCCAAATGATGTCATAATTTTTCCAGGGCATTTCGCTTATTACAAGCTTTCCGTAAACATATTATAATAAGAAAACGGAGTTGCGCAGCAAAAGTTACGTCTGATTTAAAATTTAACGACCACGCGGGCAAAACGATGCCCTTGGGTCTCCATTTAGTCTATTGCTATGCGATCCGTATCATCAAACGATGTAATAATTCACCAAAACCATCTCCTCGATACAGGCTTTCCAGATTTAACGACCGCGCAAAGATATTGATGAACCTAGGTCTCCATGTAGTCTTCTCCTATGCTGTCTACATCACCCAATGATGTAACAATTCTCTAGGGCCTTTGTTTCATTACCAGCTTGTCGAAAACATATTCTAATAAGTGAGATGGGTTCCGTAGCAAAAAGTATGGCTGATTTAAGATTTTAACGACCGAGCGGCCATAACAACCACCCTTGGTCTCCAAATAGTCTTCCTGTATATTGTTTACATCCCTAATGATGTAATAATTTTCCCAGACATTCATCTTATGACAAGCTTTCCAGAAACTTATTGTAATAAACAAATGGAGTTAAGTAGCAAACGTTATGGCCGATTTAAGATTTAACGACCGCGCGGGCGTAACAGCACCCTGGGCTCTCCACTAAGTCCTACGCTATGCTATCAGTATCGTCGAACGATGTAATAATTCTCCTCGACTTTCATCTCATTGCAAGATTTCTAGAAACATATTATAATAAGAAAACAGAGTTACGTGCGCAAAAGTTAGGGCCGATTTAAGATTTAACGACCATGCGGGAATAATGACGACCCTAGGTCTCCATGTAGTCTTCTGCCACATTACAAGGTTTAAAGAAACATATTATAATAAGCAAACGGAGTTATGTAGCTAAAAATATGGCCGACTTACGATTTTAACGAAACCGCGTGGCCATAACGACGACCCCAGGTCTCGAAGTAGGCTTCCTCAATATTGTTTACATCCCCAATGATGGAATAATTTTCCTAGACATTCATCTTATTACAAGCTTTCCATAAACGTCTTATAATAAAAAAACGGAGTTGCGTACCAAAAGTTACGTCGGATTTAAAATTTGACGATCGCGCGGGCATAACGACGCCTTTTGGTCTCCACTTAGTCTTACGCTGTGCTATCAGTATCGTCGAACGATGTAATAATTCTCCAAGACCATCATCTCAATACAGTCTTCCCAGAAACATATTATAATAAGAAAATAGAGTAACGTATAAAAAGTTAAAGCTGATTTAAGATTTAACGACCGCGCGGGGATAATGATGACCCTTGGCCTCCATGTAGTCTTCTGCTATGCTATCTACATCCTCAATGATGTAATAATTTTCCTAGACATTCATCTTATTACAAGCTTTCCATAAATATATTATAATAACAAAACGGAGTTACACAGCAAAAGTTACGTCTGATTTAAAATTTAACGATCGCGCAGGCATAACAACGCCCTGGGCACTCCACTTAGTCTTTCGCAATGTTATCAGCATCGTCGAACGATGTAATAATTCTCCAAGACCTTCGTCTCATTACGAGCTTTCCAGAAACATATTATAATAAGAAAACGGAGTTACGTGGCAAAAGTTATGCCCGATTTAAGATTTAACGACGATGCGGGGATAATGATGACCCTAGCTCTCCATGTAGTCTTCTGCTATGCTGTCTACATCACCCAATGATGTAACAATTTTCTACGGCCTTCGCCTCATTACAATATTTCCAGAAACATATTATAATACGCAAATGGAGTTAAGTAGCTAAAAGTGTGGACGATTTACGATTTTAACGACCGCGCGGCCATAACGACGACCCCAGGTCTCAAGTAGTCTACCTCTATATTGTTTACATCCCCAATGATGTAATAATTTTCTGGCACATTCATCTTGTTACAAGCTTTCCATAAACATTTTATAATAAAAAAACAGAGTTACATACCAAAAGTTACGTCCGATTTAAAATTTGATGATCGCGCGGGCATAACGATGCCTTTTGGTCTCCGCTTTATCTTACGCTATGCTATTAGTAGCGTCGAACGATGTAATAATTCTCCGAGACCGTCATCTCAATACAATCTTTCCGGAAACATAATACAATAGGAAAACAGAGTAACGTAAAAAAAATTATGGCTGATTTAAGATTTAACGACCGCGTGGGGATAATATTGTCCCTAGGACTCCACGTAGTCTTTTGCTATGCTGTCTACATCACCCAATGATGTAACAATTT
>QLOD02157344.1:0-13960 GCA_003260245.2 Sideroxylon spinosum
ATGCTTCGCTCCTTGAAGAAATCGGCCATGAGACTTCAAGACTTGGAACTCCAAATCGAGGATGGCCCTCCCCGCTCAATCAAAGAGGAACTTGGACCAAGTCCAAGCAACACTTGAACTTGTCTATTGGCACTGGCTTCATCAACACATCGGTTGCATTCTCAGACGTGTGCACCTTCTCCAACACAATACCACCATTAGAGAATAACTTCCAAACATTTCCTGAAGAAGTAGTTACAACAACTCCACCTACAACAACGTACCTTTTCAACCAGTAGATGTCTCACACTGCCTTGTGACCCTTCATCACCATCATAGCACCTTCTGTCACATTCAAAACTCCATTTCCAAATGTTACCAAATGATCGATCTTCTCTGATGTTTCTAAGGATATCAAGTTCTTGCTCAACTCCAGTACTTGACTCGTATGCATAATCGTCCTTACCACTCCATCATACATTTATATCTTGGTGGTTCCAACACCACAAACTTTGCAAGCTGCATTGTTACCCATAACACAAAATCACAATTTATGGACTTATAGTGTCGAACCATTCTCGATTGAGGCACACATGATAGGAATAGACTGAGCCTAGAATCCATTTTCCCATGGTGTGATCACTTTCATCAGAGATTGCAAATGCATTTTCATCACCAAAATCCAACGATTCCTCATCCACATTCGTCGCATTTGAAGATTTGCTTTTGTTCTTGTCATTCCGTTCCCATTTCCATTGAGGACAATCCTATTTAATGTGTCCAAATTGATGACCCTTGAAACACTTGATATTCTTCTTTGCATTAGACTTCCCCTAGTTGTTTTTACCACTCGACTGTGTCCCCTATTTTGTTTACCATTTGCAAACAACCCCTCTCCTTAAAACTTACTTTCCACTATGCGTCACTTGCCGCTTCAATTCTTTCAATTCAAGTGTAGCCCTTACATCTTACCTAGTAAATTTGTATCTACTATACGTCATGGTGTTAGCAAAATGTTCAAATGAGGGTGGAAGTGAACACAAGAAGTGAATTGCTTGACCTTCATGACTGATCTGAACACCGATATTGCTCAAATCTAAGATAACCTTATTATAATCATCCAAATGAATCTTCATTGATGAATCCTCCTACATTTGAAGAGTGTAAAACCATTTCTTCAAATACAACCAATTCATTAAGGACTTCAAAAATAGTATTCACAAATATAGAAGTCTCTTTTTACCTAAATATCTTCTTTAAATTTATCACAACTTGTTGAAGACTATCTTTCTACCTTACTCACCTTGATCTCTTGCTACAAAGGTGTTTCGAACTTCAAGACTAGGTTAACAGCTTCGCTCAATCGTAATATAATTTGAACCCCGATTTTATCCCTAATCACTGGCCTGCTATGATTCAGACCGTATCAGATTAGTTCATTCTTCCAGCCTATAGAATTCAGCGGTAAATTCACTGATAGTTCTATCGTTCTGCGAACAAGGTTGGTATTGCTAGAACAAACACTACTCATAATCGAGTGGTAGAAATCGCCCTTTCAGCATCTTTTTCATCTTACACCACGATATGATTTTATCACTCCCTTCACGTTTATGATTTTCTTGTAAACATTCCTAGCTAGCCGAAGCACCTCGCTTGAGTCGAACCATCATTTATTTTACCTTTTTATCTTCAAGGATATATGCGAAATCAAAATAATGTTCAACTTCAACAATCCAACCTAGGAATATCTCAACATCTATGAATTTGTCAAAATAAAGAATATCAGCCTTAAGGCGGAAATCAGATTGATGGCCGTAATTCTATTACTACCCGTTTCCTGCATCCGCGCTAATCAACTCAAAAGTTTCAACCTCCTTATTTGTGGATGACTCCTTCTCCCCTGTTGATATGTTGACAAAGAGGATTCATAATAGCATTAGTCGCAGGGTCTTAGGGCTTATCACGAACAACATATATGGCTGCAAGGTTCTAGGGCTGACTGTGAGCAACATATCCAGCACGCCTTCCATTGCCTCTTAGCATCCCTATCAGTTCTTCGAGACGAGCAGACACCGCTGCCACGTCATTGTGCAACTACTATACTTTGCCAGTGCTTACATAATTGCCAGTATTGTCTCACACTATCAGATTAGAAAAAACCATAAGATTTGTCTTACACTATAAAATTAGAAAAAAAAACTTACACTGATACCAAATGACACAACTGCAAGCGAATAAAACTTAATCATCCAGACGAAAGTTAGAGAGAACGTTCTCAGAAAAGTATGTATTCAATTAATAATGAAAAAGATTGCCAATCTCTCACAATTCCTAACCTTTATATAGGCTAGGACTGAAATCAAATAAAATAAAATCTCACCTAGGCAAGTAAATAAAATTATCTTCCAAAAAAATCCTCAATTCCTATATAGCATATCCCATTAATATTGTGTTTCAATCAGGGATATTTGAAATGGAAACACCCATCATGGTCCCCATTACCCTAGTTACCACATCGCTGGCTTACTAATTTTTACAAGTCTTCTTGGGCTTCTGACAATTTAACTGGCTCAAAAACTTGTCTGCAATCACGTCCACGTCAAATAATATTGCACACAATTAACAACATGAAGAAATTAATATGGTTTTCACATATGCGTAATCCAAAACCCCAAAAATGTATTCAATCTTGTTGCACCTTGTTCTTAGACAAGAGGGTTAAAAGAGGAATATTTGTTCTTAGCCAAGAGGGTTAAAAGAGGAATATTCCAAAAAAAACTCTTCTCCTCTTTTCTCTCCCAAAAAACCGTTAGCAATAACACTTTTGAATGTCTCTTGCCTCACTTGCCTCTGGCAGATAAAACTAACCGGAAAACTGACAAAAATTACCCATAATTGAATAGACTACCAAATTGCATTCAAACGCCCTAAATTGCATCCGAACTCAAATTGGCAATGTTATCTTTTAGCTCGTTTTCTTCTCCCGAACTTTGAATACATTTCTTGAAATATCTAGGAAAACCAATTTGATCCATCCAAGCATCAAACATGAGCCATAAACTACCCAATATCCCAATAGCAATTATTAGAATAATTAATAAAAGACTTCCATGAATTATTTTATAAATTACCTGCTTTTATTTTATTTCAATTTAATCTCAAATTCATTTATTTGAATTCTCTTTTTATCCAAACACAGCCTAAGTTACTATCGCCTGCAATAAGGAGTAAGAGGTTGTTTGTCTAATTTAATACAAGAGAAAATGCTAAGCATGTCTGTTGTGAATATGTGACGTGTTCCCAAAAGGGCAAGTCAAAGAGTTAAAAAGTTGTGTTCATGACTTCTACTTACACACCCAAACTCTACGGCTTACACTTGTGTAAGACTCGACACATACATCCAAGGGCTGGGATTGAGATTGCACAGTCGCAAATATGCTACCATGCTTAGCACTCCTAATACAAAACCAAAAGTTCACAATTGATCTTAGTGTTCTTGAATAAATTACACCCTTTTGTTCATTAATACTTTAAATGTCATTTTATCGAAGAGCTTTCTTAGAAGGAAATGGATAGAATGTGACTGGCCACCCTACTCTACCCATTAAACTAGAATCTTAGAATCAATGATTGACTGAGTAAATGAAACCCATATAAAATTAATTAAAAAAAAAAATCCACGATCTACTTTTGCCAGAGAGATTTACAAATGTAGATCAATAAAAGTAAGAAAGCAAAATGTTTAACATACCCATTCAAGCAAATTGAAGGTTTCATCCTTCTTCTTGTAACTAGTAGCACTCTTCCCGCTAACAATTTCTAGGGTCACAATTCCAAAACTATAAATGTCTGCTTTGTCAGTTAAGTAACCCCACATTGCGTATTCAGGTGCCATATATCCACTGAAAATGCCAAAAAAAAAAAAAAAATCACCATTGTTAAGTGAAGTTTTGCGATGCATATGTATTGTTCTAGTCAATTTTTCAAGATTGCATGGCTGAAGGAATATATCTAAAATTAGTCATTATTTCTTGTGGTCAAGTTGTCCGGGAAAAATGTTGCTATCTAATTTTTTTTTTTTTTTTTTGGGAAATCATATATACTCATTGGTTGCAACAATAATAATCATTAGGGACGGACAGTGGCCAACATTTGTAAGATCTAGCTCCTAATATTTTGGCCCCTTATATATAAAATCCTGGTTAATTATAGTAATTATAACAAGAACATTAACAACCACATATATAGCATAATCATACAGTAATGAAAAACAGAAAATGATTTCTCACTAAGTTCCAGCAATCCGAGTGCTTATATGGGTATTTTCCTCTTCATCAAGCCGGGCAAGACCAAAGTCGGATATTTTTGGATTAAGATCCTTATCAAGCAACACATTAGTGGGCTTGATGTCTCTGTGCACTACCTTTAATCTTGATTCTTCATGGAGATAAGCCAAGCCTCTTGCAATACCAATGCAGATTTTACGCCTTGTTGGCCAGTCCAATTTTAACTGGTATTCTTCTGGGCCTTCAGATCACCAAACATGAATCCGGAAACACACATGCAATCATTTATGTGTTTAATTATCTAATACCTAAAGCAGCAGTAGAGTGAATGGTGCATGAGTTGAAACTTACCAAACAAAGCACGAGCAAGGCTGTTATTTTCCACGTACTCATATATGAGCAACAGTTGACTTCCTTCCACACAACACCCATAAAGCTTCACCAGTTGGGGGTGTTGTAGAGCAGAAATCATGCCTATCTCATTCACGAACTCGCGATTTCCTTGCTTGGATTTGGAAGAGAGCTGCTTCACAGCAATCATGGTGCCATCTAATAAAAGGCCCTTCATTCAAAACAGTGTCAATACTTTTCATAATCATTTCTTCTATGGAAAGAGTTGCAGGGCATCCGATGAGCTCCTCAAATTCTCTAAAATTAGAAAGTGACTTCTAATAATTTGTGCTAAAAAACACTACATCAGGCATTTTAATAATTCTCTCCAATAGAGAATCCTTCGGTGACTCTATATATTTAGAGAGAGACTGCAGAGATTCTCTAAAATGGAGTGTGTGTAGAGATCTTAATATGGACCTCTTTTTCACTCCTCTCTCTCTACTTTAGAAAAAAGAATGGATTTAGTGTAACCAATGCTCGCTATTAACATGGAAAAAGTAAATATACTAAATTACCTTATACACAGAACCAAAACCACCCTCTCCAATCTTATTAGCAGCATCAAAATTGTTTGTGGCAGCTTTAATTTGTTTCAAGGTAAATGAGCCGGTTTTAAGGTCTAATCCTTTCAGATCTGTGAAAGATTCCAAACTGGGTAAGAAGGATATTTGGAAAACTAATGACCAAATTCATAATATTTTAGATAAATAATAATTCATCCTCTGCGCTCATAGAAAATCTCAAGAAAGTATTCTAGCAATGATAAAATCCACAACACAATACCTTGCCAAGAAGCACGGATACTTCTAAGAAGGTAATTTACCAATGTTGTGTTAGTGTTGGACACCAACGCAGTGAACACTCTCTTAACGAGTGTCAAATATTTGTCCAAGTGTGTCGTGTTATTTTTTAAATGTTTCAGAATTGGACACTTGAGATAAATAAGCATAATGAAACATATTGTAATTTTAAAGAAAAATTTGGAATTAAATAATAAGATAAAAGTAATATGAATCTATATTTATTAATTCATTATCCCTATTCTTTGCTTTAAATTTTAGAAAGTTTAAGACCTAAAACTTCTAATTTATTTGTAAACAAATTTTTTAAAAATAGATATAAGCAAAAGATAAATGAATTTTTAATATAAAAGTGAACAAAGTAGTTGTTTTTCATGCATTTACATATATATATTTAGTCGTCAACGTGCCCCAATCACGTTGTGTCCAAATATTTTTTTAAAATTAACAGATTTATGTGACCTTGTGGTATCCATATCCATACTTCTTAGGTACCATGAATACATGTTTATACGATGTGCTTGCTGGGGTAAAATATTACCTTGATCTCTTTGTAGCTACTCTTTAATTTGATATTATATTTTGTTCATTCCGGTATTATTTTATTTTATTTTATTTTTTTGGTTAATTCTGCTTTGGTATTATATAATTATTAATTCAGGAAAGTTGGAATTTATTTATTGGATACTGGTAATTCATTTTAACCCTGGCGCTAGGATGCAATTTGGTAAGTTGTAATCTCAACCATATATGAGCCTATGTATGCTTGTACTCGCGTTGAGTGAAAGTGCCCATGTTAAATAAACAATAATTTTATTTAGTAAAACTTTTGTACAAAAACTTTTTACAAATGACACTAGCACCCACACTAACACACTATCCTCAAAAAGGAATTTTACACTCTAGACTTCTCACACACTAAGGTAGAGTTGTCTCTCACACTTTACTCTCTTATAAGCTTCCCACTCTTGCTTACTACAAATGAAACCCAAGGTAACTTATTTATACTAGTTTATGGGTTGGTGCTAGAATAATCTAGAAATATTTAGATAGGTCTTAAAGCTTCTAGGAAGGATCTATGGAAAATTCTAGCTAATTCGAGTAGCTTTCTTAAGCAACCTACTTATGGAAAATTCTATAAATATAAGCACATATAGATAATTCTAGAAAGTTGGGGGTGATTCTTAACACTCCTCCTCAACACTAACTTTTCTTGATCTCGGAGTCATTCCAAGTAACTCTCGGAATTCTGCAAACTTGGTAGGACTTAGGCTCTTTGTAAATATATTGGCCGCTACATCCTTTGTCTTAATCGGTTCCATCTTTATTTCTCCTTATAGTACTTTTTCTCTGATGAAGTGGCAATGCATCTCCACTTGTTTAGTTTGAGCACAACATGCTGGGTTTTCCAGCTAATCAAATAGCGAAGTGATTGTCACAATGTAGTTTACTGGGTAGTCCATTGGCTGGTGTAGGTCATTCATGAGTTGTATTAACCACACACACTCTTATGCGGCTGCTCCTCTATAGCTTCTGCAGTAAAAAGTCACACAGTCGGATGTCTCTTACTACACTAAGATATTGCTCCTGAGCCGAGCCTGAACACATAGCCAGTTGTTGAGCATCGCGTGTTCTGATCATCTGCATAGTCAACGTCACAATACACTATCAACTTGCATACTCCCCATTGGTTATACATTAAGCCAAAATCAATAGTTCCATTTATGTATCTGAGAATTCGTTTGACAGCTTCAAGATGTGCTTTAGCTCTTCAAGTTCTTTTATTTGAAACCATACCAATAGATTTTCTCTATTCTCACGAATTTCCTCAACATTATCTCCTGTAATGATGAGGTCGTCCACATCCACTAGCGCTATTGCTAATTTCTTGTTTTGATGTTTAATGAATAGGCTTGAGTTAGATGGTGCAATTACATACCCATGTTGAATCTCTGATCTTTCCAAACCACGCTTGCGGTGCTTGCTTCAATTCGTACAAGGATTTTTTTAGTTTGCACACGTACTCAGGTTTTGCTTTAACTTCAAATCCTCGCGGTTGGTCCATGTAGATATCTTGATCTAACTCTCCGTCAAGAAATGCATTCTTTACATCCATCTACGATAAGTTCTAAGATTTGCTTGCTGCTAGCACTAGCAATACTCTGATAGTTGTTATCTTTGCTACTGGACTAAATGTCTCATCATAGCTTGGTCCATACTACTGTGAAAATCCTCATGCGACTAAACTGCCTTGTACCTTTCAATTGATCCATTTGGATAAGTCTTTATCTTATATACCCATTTGCAAAAGATGCGTTTTACATCCTTAGGCTTGGGTACTAATTCCCATGTCTAATTTTTAACTAGTTCTTGCATTTCTTCTTCCATTGCCTTTCTCCATTCCTTGTTCTTTGATGCTTCCTCGTATGTGCCAGGTTCTTTAATGCCGATATTTTCTTCTGTTGCTACATTAGCATATTTAGGGTTTGATTTTCTTTGCTTGCTTGACCTTTTGAGTTGTGGTTGTGGCATATTTTCTTCAATTTTCTTTTTTTGCCTGTACACGCCTGTGTGCCATGGACTTTCAAATCTGCTTGGATTTTATGCTTGCTCATGTCCACCAATTAGCCGTACTTGATCTTCAACATCTTTTGAAATTGGTTGTGGCAATTGTCTGCTCATCCAACTTGTCTTCCATATCCTTGGAGTTTGGAAGTATCTGTGACTGTTGGGGGGGAGGGGTAGGAGGCTTGGAGGAGCTTAACCTTTCTGGAAATTATGTTGACTATCGAATATGGCAAGGTCACCGGAATTCGGCGGAAGGATGAGAACCAGGACAATCTATAAAGAGAGGAGAGAGAGAGAACAGCAGGTAAAGGTGATAGGATGGTAAAGGCTTGATGCCAGAACCTCCAGATGGGAAGGATTTGTATCAGTGAGGAGAGAATCCTTTCAGGCGGGAGTCAGGGCTTTGAATCCGTTAGGAGGATATTTAGCCCTGACTTGGTACGCTATAAAAGAGATAAGGTTCCCCTCTTGATTCTCTCACTAGATTGGTTGGGCGGATCCCAACTGTCCCCTAATTCTAGCCTTCAATTCGCTGAATCCCTAATGATCCCGCAAGTTGTTAGACTGTTAGAAGGAATCCCTAGACCTTATTCCGAGTTCGGGAGAACATATGTTTCCATGAGAAGACCCCCACGGGAGACCCCCTCATGGGAAGGCAACTGTCAGAAGTGGTGTCAAATGAGGGCCCCCGATTGATCATAAATGGCGCGGCGTAATGGGGAGTTAATGGAGTAGCCTTGGACCGTATGGCCACGACCTAGGTACCTACACACGCCTGTGTACCATGGACTTCCAAATCTGCGTGGATTTGATGCTTGCTCATCTCCACTAATTGGCCTTACTTGATCTTCAACATCTTTCAAAATTGGTTGTGGCTCAATTGTTGGCTCATCTAACTTGTTTACATAATAAAACAGGACGACTTTTTGAAAATATCTCTCTCACAAACTAAGATTCAACAATCAAGAATTATTTTTCCTTTCATTCAACGATTAAGATCATTTATGTTTTTAACTTCTCGCTCAAATCTTATTTTAGTAGAGCCCACCACGATCTATCTCACAAAATGGCTTGGGCATTTTAAATTTCACCATATTTCAAGAGTAGAGGTCATAAGCAAATCAAAACTGCCAACTTAAATTCCGTTCAATTGTCATTTGTAGGAAATTGAACCTTCCAAATTAAAGCACCATAATTTGAGCTTTCTTTTATAGTGTTTATCAAAAATTAATTGGAGTGAGAGAGAGACCAAAACATATGCAATAGCTGCTAAGGCCTAAAGGTTTGGAAAAAAAATTAAAACCTATAGATTGTCATAGCTTTTTCGATTTAAACTTTTTGTTCGAAGTTTCAACTATATAAAAAACTTACTAATTTTGTTCAGAGTGCCGTAAGCAAGAGTTATTGCTAGTCTTCAATATCACTGGAGTTTAAAAGTATCAATGACTACAACGACCACCAAGATGAAGCTTCATCAAATACCACATTGCGTGACACGTAGCAACGACCAGTCGTTGGGTCACAACACCTCCATCCTTTTTTTTTTTTTTTTTTTTTCGTATCCAACAAATATGCATCGAATTGCCCTTTTGTCAAACTTGCTTCTTAGTTGATCAAGCAAAAACACAGAACATAGACAGCCGAATACTCGAAAGTGACTTACCACGCGTTTCATATTCCATAACGTTTGAAAGGGTGACATAAAACCTAACCTTACTTGCGGTAGCCTATTAATTATGTGAGCTACCACATTCATACACTTTGCCTAGAATCGACTTATCTTTGCGTAAGCATTTTATTTTCCTTCCAATCTCATTTTCCACTTATTTGAATTGTTTAAATTTAGTTATAGCTCCAAATTTTTCCTTCATGAAGTAAAACCAAACATACCTGGAGAAATCGTCGATAAAGTTGATAATGTAGCGGTACTCACTAATGGATTCTTGCTTCACCCAACCAAACACATCTAAGTGTATCAACTTTAGCGACGCTTTCGCTCTGAACTTTGGCTCCTTATAGGTAGTTGGTGAGCCTTACCATATTGACACCCAGCACAGATAGTGTCCTTACGTATCTCAAGTTGGGGAAGGCACTTGAGCATTGACTTGTCCATCATTACCTTCAATTTGAGATAGCTGACATGTCCTAACCGTGCACGCCATAAGTTTGCTATGTCATTCTTTCTTGTCTTGTCTACATATATACTAACTTGGCAGGCATTACGTAGATAGACTTGAGTCGTTGCCCTTCCATGACTAGCTGGCATGCTGGCTTTAAACTTTTATATACTTTTATATCATTAGGCCCAAACACCACATGGTTCCATGAGGCAGTTAGCTGAGATACTAATAGTAGATTTTTCTTCATCCCAAGCACATGAAACACGTTCTCCAGCTGTACTTGATTTGAACCATATTGTGGTACCACTAGTGCATCATCCACGTGCATTATTGGCAGTTTCAAGTTGTTTGCTATCACAACAACTTTACGCCCCTTCTACTCAGACGCATCGCGTAGCTTTTCCATATCACCAGCCATGTGATTGGAGTAACTTGAGTCCACGATCCAGTCTTTGTTGTAATCCGTTGCCCTTGAGTCGGTTGTTACTAGGACAATTTCTTCTACTTCTTCTAGATTAGCACTGATTGCCATATCTTTTGGCACTATGTTAGGTTGCTCTGTTGGCCTCTTGTTAAAGCCAATCTTTTCTTCAAAGAACGTATCCTCCTCAAATTTTGTTGTAAGCAAAGGATACTTGAAGATCCCACTTTTCTTCACTATCATCCTCTTATTAATGATTGTACTCTTGACTTCTTTCTTCCTCATTCAGCAATCTCATGCAAAGTGACCTCTCATGCTACAATTGTAACATTCTACGTTGTGTCTCCCTTGATGTCTAGAGTGCGAATCATTGGTCTCTAGGTCCATTAGTGGACCTCCTAATCGCTTCCCTTCATCATGCTGACCGCTTCTTTTGTTTCAGTCAAAATCTCTCATAGGTTTGTCTCCTCTTTAGCTAAAATACCGACCCTTGCATCTCTCGCCAAATAACGCTTCTTCTTCTCCTTTAATTGAGACCTTACTCATTTGTTTGTCTAGTGTCTCATGGTTAGCCAACAAATTTTCTAATTGATCTAAAGTAGGCAGAGTTAGCCAACCCTGAGTAGCGATAACAATTCCCTGGCACTCGAGTCTCAATCCATTTATTATAATTCTTCTTTGCCTATCCTCATTAATTTTAGAGAAGGGGTCTATTTCGAAGATTTCACGGCAAAGAGATTTTACCTTGGTAAAATATTGATTGATGGCGAGATGTTGCTGTGTGGTGGTGGTCATCAACTCGCTTTCTAGGAGCTGAACTCTTACATCATTTTTCTTTGAACAATGAGAAGCCAACTCGTCCCATGCTTCCTTTGGTGTAGTGGCATGCTTAATGTGCTCCAAAATATCTTCAACAGTATTCATAATTGAAAACAAAGCCTTACTAGCCTTAATTTTCCACTTTCGCTGTGCTTCGACCACTTCGAGAGGTAGGGCAATGTCCTACCACTAACGATCTCCCAAAAATCTTGCCCTTATAGATATACCTTCATACAGGTCTACCACGAGCTGTAGTTCTGGTTTTGAGCCTCCTCATTGTGCCAATACCTTGGAGATCAGCTTCGAGTATGACTTGGTATATATTCTTGTACTACCATGTAAGCTCTCCTTCCTGGACAATCAACTTCACCATCCCGGATTGTACATGAACTAAGATCTCCCCCACAAATGGCACCTGAAATCACAATCTCTATGTGGTGCTAATTGTTAATCCCTAATTGATTTTGCTCTAGCAACGACCTCCAACCAACATCCCCTAGTTGGCCTGGCTTTGATACCAATTTGTTGAGTGAAAGTGCAAACTTTTAAATAAACAAGAACGTTATTTAGGTAAACTGTTGTACAAATAACACTAGCAGTAATAGTCTCACACTACTTACCAAAAAAAAAAAAAAAAACACTCGCGCACTCTACCTTCAAAAACGAATTTTTACACTCTAGGCTTCTCACTCTTTCTTTCTACAAATGAAATACCCAAGGTGGCTTATTTATATTAATCCATGATTGGTGGTAGAACATTCTAAAAATATTCATAGGTCTTGAAGCTTCTAGGAAAAAATCTATTGAAAATTCTAGCTAATTCAAGTAGCTTGCTTAAGTAACCTACTTATAAGAAGATTATGGAAAATTCTAGAACTATAAGAACACATAGATTATTCTAGAAAGTTGGGGATGATTCTTAACAGATATGGCCCTGGTGTGGCCACGATGATCTGTTCCAGCTACTGCTGTATTCCCTCTTGATTTTATATACTGCTTTGCTTTAATTTGTTAATATACTTGGGAATATGATTAAGGATCATTAAAGAATTTAACTGCGACATTATTGAACTTTTGGTTAAGTGAATATTAGTCTCATAAAATAATGTTAAGATATTGAATTTTGACATAAAACGTTAATTTGATATTTATCTCATTTTGTTAAGATAAATAGCTGAGACTAAGTTTTTTATTGATGTTTACAATTTGATTTTTATTGATGTTTACAATTTGATTTTGGTTGAGAGGTACTAAGAAATAGTGGGTATATGTGTACCGAAAGATCGAAAATCTCAAGACTTTTGCAGGGTTGATTTTCGTTTTCAGTAGCCTAGTAACTTACAAAAATTCAGATGCCTGCAATAGCATATTTCCATGGCCTACACCTGGATGCAAACATGAAGGGATGATGTGTTTTTTGCTAGATAACCTATTAAGGTTACTGCACATATATGTTTTGATATACAGATTACAATTATGGTTGAGTTTTGGTTATTAGGTTACCGCATATATATGTTTTGATATACAAATTACAATTATGGTTGAGTTTTGGTTATTATTTTGAATAATAAATTAATGATACTTTTTCATTTAGCTTATTTTCTGTTAATTATCTTATCATTGATTCATGATAGTGGCATGATAAGACATTATATATTTTGTTGCACAATGCTCACGTCCCCATAGCTGATATTATATGTACAAGTACCATGGAGCTTGAGCAGGTATTGGACTTGTTGGGCAAGGATGTTAGTTATTTGTATTGTATTGTTGTGGGTTTGATGTTGGGTTTCTGGACCAAGTTGAGTCCAGTGGTACATGATGCTTGGTTACCTAGCTAGTTGCTGAGATTGTAAATTTATTTTTATTATGATTTTCAATGTTGTTCTAGATACCATGGTTTGGCTTTGATGTTGGTTTATGGTTATGCAAGATTGCATGTGATTAGCACACGTTTCTGAGTTATGAAAATTCGGGGCGTGACACAATTAAAGCATATGTGTACGAGACATTGAGGTATTGATTAATTAAGGTGAGGATATTATCATCACTATTAGAGGGAGTTTGCCAGATTGGTTTGAACAGTACCATTTTCCATTGGCTTGTGACACAGAATGCCTTTCCACCAAAGAATACAGAGAAGAACACAGATAATAGTTGCAACTGCTGCCACAATTCCGACTATACCGCCAGCAGATATACGTTTTGTTGATGATTCCAAATCTGTATGAAATGAAAACAGATGCACCAATGAGATGGAACTGTTCAGGTTATTAATGAATGAAAATCAGCAACAAACTACCAAAACTGAAAAAGGACAATACTGTCATTACCATCTTTCATTTGATTTTCACAACAATGTATTGATGTCACAAAAATTAAAATACCCATCCAAATCTCTTTAAGGTATGACTGAGATCATTCTATTACTACATGATTATATGGTTTCCCTTGCTTAAGAATCAAAAAGAAAGAGACTCACAATTTGGATATAAAAAATTGTAATGTGTATGCAGAGATGAGGGAAATCACTTTGGGCAATTGGAGAAGAATAGGTATCCCAATACCATATAA
>QLOD02157363.1:0-13960 GCA_003260245.2 Sideroxylon spinosum
TGGCAGTGACAATTCCCACATAAGATCATTAACAAACAAAGGCAACGTCTGATTGTTTACCATTCTGAGCTCCGATGCGGTCCTCTCGGACCCACCGAAGTAGGGTTGTTGCAATACCAGCCCTCGGATCTTCAACGGCAGGAGATCATCAAGAGCGGCGGCTGCACGTAGTCCCGCGTGGTAGGCTATGTTCCCTCCGGCGCTATTCCCCATGAGAAAACAGTTGGAAACATCAGCGAAGTGCCGGAACCACTCGTCGTCGGAGGTTGTAATCCAGTGCAACGCTTCCATGGCGTCGTCGTACGCCGCCGGAAGACGGTGCTCCGGCGCGAGACGGTAATCGACGGAGACGACCATGGCCCCAACTCGGACCGCCATCTCAACGCAGAACATGTGGAAAAGCGACGAGGCTGCACTGCAGATGACGAAGCAGCCTCCATGGAAGTAAACGATGAGGGGCAGCTTCCGGTTGGCGGCGGCGGCGGAGGAAGAATCTGGTGCTTTGCGGGGCAGGAATGCGCGTAGCCAGGTGTGGTGGTGTGGGTTTAGAGGGAAGTCTTTGGTGAGGACAGAAGAGGTGGAATTGGGATCGGAATCGGCTGCGATGTTAATCATGCCAGGGTGTTTGCTTGTGCGCGTGATCGAGCCGTCGGGATTTTGGACGATGGGGATGTAACGGGAGACATCGTTTAGGGAATCTGATGGTTCACTAGCAATTGAAGTTGGAGCATTAGTAGTTTGATGGTTCGACATGTTTATTGACTAATGAAAAGGGGTTGAAGATCGAAGAAGAGAGCGGAGAAGAAGAGACCACAGTATGAAGTGAGAGGCAATTTTTAATAGTCTCCAGCCGCCTGAGTTTACCGTGTTGACCCGTTTTTTATTTTATTTAAATCATCACCTAGTGGAAGTTTAGGCTTGTGTAAATTTAGGGGATGCTAGTTGAGTTGGGCTAGGGAGAAAACGAATTGAGTTTTTCTCAGAATATTTGAATTTATTTTAGAAAAACTTGACTCAAGTTCGGTTGGTAATTAAAACGAATTCAAATCGAATTTGATTTATAACTCGTTAAGAGTCGAATTCAACCACTAATCTGGGGAAATTCGGTTTGAAAGTTTGTGTCAACTTGATAAAATAAAAAATATAGATATTTTATTATATTTTATACTAAAACGAAGTTTTATATAATCGAATTATTCGCAAGACGATTTTAAATTTTTATTTTTTTATTAAGTCTAGCTCGAGCTTAAACTACTATAAATTATTTGAAATGATCTTGAATAACTTAAAACTTAGAACGAATGGATTTGGCTTGTTTTTACCTCCAAATTGGGCAAAATTGGTGGTTGCAACGATGATGTGGGTTGGTTGGCGACAAGTATGTTTGTTTGGATGGCCATAGTAGTGCTCGTAAAAAATGACATCAATTATTGGGATTTTTGGGGGTTTTGGTTGTATATAAGGGTGAGAAAAACAGAGGTAAAATATAAAATTTTGAATCAATTTGATTACATTTGATTAATTTGATTTTTTATTTTTATTTTTTGGAATTTTATATTTTGGTTTGGTTTCATTTTTATATGATAACGAATATTATTAAATAAATTACCAAAAAAATATTGTTAAATATATTAAATTGATATTTCTAAATTTATCGAAAACTAAACCTAAACAATTTGAAATTTTTTTTAAAGAAAAATTCAATTCAATTGGGTATTTGAAAAGAGTTGAACTAAAAATGAATGCTTAAACTGATAGTGAGATAAGTTATGGTTTAGTAATTTGTACAGTGAGATAAAAAGTGAATACTTTTGGAGATTTTTAAAGGTTTCTAGAGACTTTAAAAAAAAATTCAGCACACCTAACACACCCTTGTTGTGTTAGCATTATTCATTAAGGGGGAAAAAAAACCTAGAATATTGTTATTGACTTATAATTCAGATAAATCCTTTAAAAAATGCAATGGGCTTAGGTGCGGTCTTTCAGCTAATGCGAGGTTGAAGTAAGGATCAACTGTATTCGAATCGTAAGAGTATTCAAATACTTACATCTGATTGTATCTTTTCATATTTGAATGTCACAAGTTGAAATAAACAATGGTGTTTCAAGGAAATTTCATATATTAAAGTTAAGTTTCCCTCCTCCTTTTAATGCCTATCTATTGGAGAGTAGATCAAAATCAGTATAGAAAATACTCAATTTTTGATTGATATTAATCTTATGTTACAAGATCTTTTTATAGAAGCTCTCTTCTCTCTCTAAATCAGTTGAGTTTTTCCTCACTACCGCACTAAAAACATCACACGATCACTCTATTTATAGTTGATTTTTTTGAAGATACAAAGGAAGAACATTTCGGTACAATAAATGGAATGGATTGAGAGTCAAATGGGTAATTGCAATGCGGCTTGGCAATGTGGCTCTGTGCAGTGCAGTTCCGGTATTCTTCTTTGTCAACAATAGAGGAACTGTCGTACTACTGCGTGTGTCACCGACTTGGGTGGAAGTTGTTTCAACATTTCTTCCCCTCCGCCCAAGTGGGTGGATTTCTTGCATAATCTTTAGCTGCTTCTTAAATTTTTAAACTTTTCTATTGTAACAGTTTTTGTAAAGACGTTAGCTGGTTGGTCTTCAGTTCTAATAAATTTCAACATAATTTTACCTTTGCTGACCAAGTCTCTTATGAAATGGTGTCAAAGTTCTATGTGCTTCGATCTTACATGAAACACTGGGTTCTTGGTCATGGCCATTGTTAACATGTTGTCACGGTAGATTAATATGGCTTGTTGATATTCTTATTGCAGGTTAGCAAGAATTCTTCTGAGCCAGATTGCTTCAAAAGCTACTTCTGTTACTGAGCTATATTCAGCTTCTGCTGAGGAAATTGTGATAGTTTTTTATTCTTTGAGCTTCATGAGATTATATTTGATCCAAGGCAGAAAACATAAGCCGATGTTCTTTTTCTATCATCTAGGGATCCTATCCAATCATTGTCGGTGTAGCCAGTAAGATTGAAGTTTTTTTTTTTTTTTTTTCTGGTATAGGATTCCTTATTTCTTCTTGCCTTCAAGATATCTCAGTATTCTTTTTGCTGCAGTATAATGGAGCTTGCTTGATTTATTCATGAATCTTGACAGCATACTTACTGAGTGCACAATGTCTGGCCTTGTATTTTTGAGATATGTCAGTGAGCCAATAAGACTTCTGTAAGTCTTAGGATCAATCTTTTCTGAACTATTTTCTTGTTGGAGCTTTTCATTTTGAGCTAAAGGAGTGGACATAGATTTACATTTGTCCATATGAAACTTCTTTAGTAGTTTTTCTATGTGTTTTTATTGAGAGATGAATATTTCTCCCTTAGACTGCTTTACGTGAATTCCAAGGAAACATTTCATTGGACCCAAGTCTGTCATCTCAAATTCTTTCATCATTTTACTTTTAAAGTTTTCGATTATTTTTTTGTTTCTACCCATATAGATTAGATCATCAACATATAAACAAACAATAAGAAAGTCCTCTATACCTTCTTTCAGGACATAAAGAGAAGTAGTTGTCAATTCTGCTATTCGATGCTCGTGGTGCTTGCTTTAACCCATAAAGGGCTTTCTTCAATCTGTACACTTTATCATGCTTTTCTTTGATCGGATAACCTTGTGGTTGCTACACATAGACTTCTTCTTCTAGATCTCCATCCAGAAAAGCTACCTTTACATCTAATTGATAGACTTTAAGCTCTAGTTGTGCGGCTAGAGCAAAAACTGTGCATACAATTTCCATTCTAGCAATAGGTGCGAAAGTTTAATTGAAATTGATACCTAGTTGCTGTGCATACCCTTTTGCTACGAGCTTAACTTTATGCTTTTGTATTAAACCATCTTCTTTGTATTTGGTCTTGTAAACCCATTTAAGACCAATTACCTCTTTTCCTTCAGGTAAGTCCATAAGTTCCCAAGTTTTATTCTTTTCAATCATGGCTATTTTTTCATCCATAACCTTTATCCATTCTTCTTCAAAGCTTTGAGGTTCATAAGAGAGTAAAGTAACTTCAAAAGTTTCATATAGTTCAGTTATTAAATGTACTTGCTCACCCCAAGTGCAGGGATCAGTTGTAACTAGTTAATCCGGATAAGTCCGGGTCGTCTCACAGGGAGCGTAACGCTTCAGTGATAGATTTAGAAAAACCATTTCGAAAACAAATTTACACCACAAAGAATTTTAAAACAAAAGAAAAAAATTTTCATTGATTTTTTTTATAAAAGATTTTTGAAAATTAATATCTAAAAAAAAAAAATACACCTTATCTTGATTCAATTCATTTTCGTTTGCCTCTAATTTTTTCAATTTTATAACTCAACCAATAAACAACTCGGTACAAATTGGTTAGAAGATTTTTCGATTAAAATATGAAAGATGGAAATTTTCTTCTCGATTTTATTTATTCGATATTAAATTCGGTAAGTTATGCCATCGGATCGAGTATTCCGTATACAAGGCTTAAAACCCGAACATACGAAAGCTGGATTATAACTATGAACTTCCGATTTCGAAAATCAGAAAATTAGAGAGGAAAATTCTCCATTTGATTTTTCATAAAAATATTGAACTCAATCACATGATTGGAAAAATTAAAAATCAAAACCTAATTATAATACTTCATGAATCAGAATAAGGATGAAAACAAATTACCTAAAAATGTTGAAAATAAAAACTCACCATAATCAAAAGAAAATAAAGCTCAAAAATTAAAATGAAACTCTTACGAAAATTCTGGAAAAGAAACAAAAATAAAACTACAATACTTACTTGAACAGAAAATCTGGAGAGAAAGCTCTCCCTTGGAGAGGGAAAAGAAAACTCCCTCTAACCTAACCTAAACTGCTCTATCTATCTGCCTACCTTGGAGAAACCCTAGAGGTGATATCCTCTTTATTGTCCAAACAAAACTCCCCATAATTATAATGATTAAATAAATAAATAAAAACTAATAAAAGCTATATTAAAATCTTCTTCAGGCGTTTTGAATGCTCAAATAAAAAGAAAGAAATAAAAAAAACTCTTTAGCTTCTTAAACAGTCTTTGGAAGAATTCTGGTGTAAAACTTCACGGACCCTTCGAAGGCAGAGTTAAACTTTTTTTTCAGCTTTCCTAGATTACTCCTCTTCTGTCATGCGAATGGGGCTTCGAACGAGGGACCCTTCAAAGGTGCCTTCGAAGAGTATACTCACACTTAGCTTGTTTTTCCTTTTCTTTTCTTCATCACCATCTGTCGTGCGAAGGGGCCTTCGAATGGAGCACCCTTCGAAAGGGCCTTCGAAGGGTAGTGCTGCACTTCTTATTTTTCTTCCTTTTTGCACCATTTCTTCTATTTATGTTTCAAATCACCTGAAATAACAAATGTTCAATATAAGTGAGGGAATTATCTTCATTTACTCTGTTAAAGCATTGATTAATCATATTTAGACATATATACTCTACCATTTTATGTGATTAATCAAAATGCGTCTTCCTTGGCGATGAAGGTGGACTATCTGAACTTGATGAACTTGTAGATGATGAAGATGGTAATCTTGTTGGAGTTATCACTTGACTCTGATGGAGTTTGTTGAGCGTCCCTTTTTTTCTGAGCTTGTTGAAGGCTCCCAAAATTCATAAGAACGTGGTGTTTGGCTAGAACTTTCATTCCAACTGCATGATGCCAGTTCGTCAAAGATAGCATCTTAAGATACAATAAGCTTGGCTATTTTTGGATTGTACAGGCGATAGCCTTTGGATTATTCACTGTAGCCAATGAAGATAAACTTTTCTCGTTTTACATTGAACTTGTCTTGATTCTGATTAAAGATGTGGGAAAAAGCTGTACATCCAAAAACTTTAAAATGATTCACCACTGACTTTCTATGTTGCCAAGCTTCATATGGTGTCTTCTGATTAACAGTTCTTGTAGGTGATCTGTTGAGAGTATAGATAGCAGAATTAATAGATTTGGCCCAAAATTTTTTTGGTAGTTCTTAACTGATTAACATACTTCTTGCTATCTCCACAATGTTATGGTTCTTTCACTCTGCAACTCCATTTTGCTGTAGGGTCCTTCTGATGGTGAGTTGTCCTTGAATACCTAGGTTCTTACAATACTCCATGAACGGAGTGTAAAGAAATTCTCCTCCTTGATCTGTCCTAAGGGTCTTGATCTTGCAAACGCTTTGTCTTTAAGGCTTTGAAGTTGAGGAATGTTAAGAAGTGATGTGACTATAAAATATCATATTTGTCTCCTTTAATATTTCATCTTTTATACTTATTTGATGCCTAAATATACTCATTATTTTTATATTTTGATTTAGGATGCAATTGGAGGAGTATAGTACAAAACGAAGCTAATTGGGTAATTTTAAAAAGTTTAGACACTGCTGCTTAATATGGGCATAACTTTCTCATCCGAATTCCAATTGAGATGATTCAAGATGATTTGGAAAGCCAGGAGAAAGAGCTACAACTTTTGTAGTTTATTTTAGGAGAATCTAGCTGCATCAAGGTTGAAATAAGACTTGAAGCCGCTGCACCTGCACTGGTGACGTTTTTAGCTTCGTGAAATTTGAATGTGCGGGTCCACGTGATTTATTTTTGGAAGTTCCCAAATTTGGTGCATGAAAATTCCAGCTGCAACCATTTTAATTGCTATATTAGAACTTTATTTTATTTTTTCCTTAGTTAGCCAATTGGGTATTTTTTATTTTTAGGAATATATCGAGAATAAAGAGGAAAATGTCCCCTTCTTTCTGGGATCTCTTTCCCCTCTTCGCATTCATGTATTCTTCCATGGATACGGGTGGCTAGGCTTTTCTAGTTGTCGAAGGATACGAAACCCTCAGGATTATTATAACTGTGAGATGTAATTAATATATTTTAGTTCAGTTTATTTTTTGAGTATTGAATGTTATTCTGTAATTATATTTTAATGATTGTTTCATTTAATTGATAGAAGGCCTACTAGCTTGTTTATTCATTTCAATCTATTGCTAGATTAGATATCAAATCAGTAATTTTTTCATCTTTCTAATTTGTGAAGCAATTAGGGTTAATAATTTGCTGCAACAGGAATTATTAATCTTAGTAAAAACATTTGACTAAATTAAATGCAACCGCTTGTGTTTGTGTTATTTAGAATCATCGATCTCTCTAGTTCTTAAAGCTATTATTAGATTAAAACCTAGCCGCTTAACTTGAGTTGTCTAGTAATTAGGATTAATTGGATCGCATGTTCATAATTAACTAGGATTAAGGAGAGATAGGAAAATAATTCCAACAATGAGTATTAAAAGTATAGATTGATTTATCCTTGCATTAATGATCAGTTGTTGAATTTCGATGATAATGTTGACTTTGACTAATGTTCATCTCTTGATTAATTCCGATAATTTGCATCAATTTATTGATTTTTAGTTAATTTTATTTTCTTCATACTCAAAAACCCCTTTCTACATTCATTAAAAAAAAATAAATAAATAAAATAGAAGAGTTGACTAATTACTCTTCGTGAGAATGATCCTTACTTGCACTATCGCATATATATTTCTAGATAAAGGTTTTATTTTTGGGTGTTTATACTTATTTGATGCCTAAACGTACTCATTATTTTTATATTTTGATTTAGGATGCAATTGAAGAAGTAAAGTGCAAAACGAAGCTAATTGGGTAATTTTGGAAAGTTTTGACACTGCTACGTAATATGGGTATAACTTTCTCATCCAAGCTCCAATTGAGATGATTCAAGATGATCTGGAAAGCCAAGAAAAAGAGCTACAAATTTTGTAGTTTAAGTTTTTAGAAAATCTACAGCATCAAGGCTAAAATCAGGCTTAAAATCGCTGCACCTGTACTGGTGACCCTTTTATCTGTGCGAAATTCTAATGCCCAGGTCTACACGATTGATTTTTGGAAGTTTCCAAATTTGGTGCATGAAAATTCTGGCTACAACCACCATTTCATAGCTGTATTAGGACTTTATTTTATTTTTTCCTTAATTAGCCAATTGGGTATTTTTTATTTTTATGAATATATTGAGAATAAAGAGGGGAACGTCCCCTTTTTTCTGGGATCTCTTTCCCCTCTTCGTATTCATGTATTCTTCCATGGATATGGGTGGCCAGGCTTTTCTAGTTGGTTAAAGGATACAAAACCCTCAGGATTATTATAACTGTGAGATCTAATTAATTTCTTTTAATTCAGTTTATTCTTTGGGTATTAAATGTTATTCTGTGATTATATTTCCATGATTGCTTCGTTTAATTGCTAGGAGGCCTACTAGTTTGTTTACTCGTTTTAGTCTATTGCTAGATTAGATATCAAATCCGTAATTTTTTCCTCCTTCTAATTTTTGAAACAACTAGGGTTAATAATTTGCTGCGTCAGAAATTATTAATCTTAGGAAGAACATTCGACTAAATTAAATGCAACCGCTTGTGTTTGTGTTGTTTAGATTCATCGATCTCTCTAGTTCTTAAAGTTATTACTAGATTAAACCCTAGCCACTTGACTTGAGTTGTCTGGTAATTAGGGTTAATTGGATCGTGTGTTGATAATTAACTAGGATTAAGGAGAGAGAGGAAAATAATTCCAACGATGAATATTCAAAGTATAGATTGATTTATCCTTGCATCAATGATCAGTTGTTGAATTCCGATGGTGATGTTGACTTTGACGAATGTTCGTCTCTTAATTAATTCTGATAATTTTCATTAATTTATTTATTTTAGTTAATTTTATTTTCTTCATACTCAAAACCCCCTTTTTAGATTCATTAAAAATAAAAATAAAAAAAGTTGACTAATTACTTTTTGTGAGAGCGATCGATCTTTGCTCACACTATCGCATATATATTTTGGGAAAAAGGTTTTATTTTTGGATGCCTGCGACAGCATGCCAAGAAGGCTTCATACTTTTCAGTGAGAAAGTAGATCCACAATATTCTCGTATTATCATCAACAAAGAGCATGAAATACCTTTTGTTGCCAAAAGATGGAGTTCTTGATGGACCTCATATGTATGCATAGACTAACTCTAATGGAGTTTTAGCTCTCCATGATCCATTCGGGAATGGTAATCTATGCATCTTCTCGACAATACGTTCTTCACAGACTTTGTGATCTCCTCCGATAGACGGAAATCCAATCACCATATCGTTTTGTTTGAGAAATTGAAGGCCTCTGTAATTAAGATGACCAGATGACCATACCTCAAGTTCCATACCATCAACACTTTCACTTTTCAATGTAACTTTATCAACTTGAGGCATAATGAGAGGAAAAATTCCCAAGCATTTCAATGGTGGCAATGATGGAATTGTTTTTCTTGTCTCGGATCCGACATTAGCCATCATCAAAGAGAAGAGAATAGCTTTTTTTGTAGGAGTTGTCCCCCACTTAGGAGATTCTAAGTTAAATTATGAATGTACTGAACATCATTAATGAACTTCTTACCTACTTTTGATTGAACCGAGATTCCTTTGCCTTCGACATTCTAGATCTTTCCATCTCCAAGTAGAACTTGTGATGTAATTGTCTAATCAAGTTCTACAAAGATATCTCGGTTGCCTGTCATGTGATTGCTACACCCACTGTCCAAGTACCACATGTTATTAGCATTGGCTTGGGCATTAATGCAAGTGAATACTTGATGACTTCTTTCCCCTTGAGTGAAGTTAGCCTCATATTTATGTTGTTTGCCTTTGTACCAATAGTCCTTTTGAGAATGAGTTGCATTTTTGTATTTTTTGCATTCTAAGTAGCAATCTTTTGTATCATGATTAGACTTATGACAGATACGACAAGAGTTGGCATTACCTTACTTCTACTGAGATTCATCTCTTCTGCTTTTGAAAATTTTAGATCTCTAGTTGCCTTTGCTTTTGCCTCGATCTCAGAATGCACAACCCCATTTTTTTTTGCTCTGGTCTTCGATCTAAAACTTGAAGCTTTGATTGAAATGCCTGATCAATAGAAGATGAGGATGAATGAGTGATCATTTGTTCATGAGCTTGTAATGAGCTCATTAGTTCATGCATTGGATAGGTTGATAGGTTTTTGGATTCTTCAAAAGAAACTACTACATGGTTAAACTTTGGAGGAAGACTTCGGAGTATTTTCTTGACAATTTTGATATCCTGAATGATATCGCCAAAGCTTCTGATTTGATCGACAATCGTTGAAATTCTAGAGAAATGTCTTGGATAGTCTTTACGTCTTTCATTCGAATGTTGTCAAATTCTCTCTAAATGGATTGAACCTTTATGGAGATGATCTTCTTATTTCTTTAAAATTCATTCTTAACGATATCCTAAGCATGTTTGGTTTGTTTGCACCAAATATGCGAGGGTAGATTGTCTTGCCAACTCCTTGTTAAATGAGTCAAAGTGCATTGGCATCTCGTTTGAGGAACTCTTTGTACACTTTCATTTGTACTTTCGTCCATTAAGGTTTAGTTTCTGTTGGTGGAAGATCATATGCTGCTTTCTACAATTTCCCAAAGATCTTTAAAAATGAAAATAATATTCATTTGACTGCTCCAATTTCAAAAATTGGAACTTGATTGGGGGAATAACCAAATGCAATTTGGCATAAGGTAAAAGCCATTGTGTTTTGTTTTAGTTGATTGAAAAAGGGTTTTATAACCTAAAAGAGATGTTTCACAATTTTTGGAGTGGAGTTTGGTGATTTTGAGGTCATGGTTGGATCCGAAATATCAAAAAACCATAACAAGGGCTTGATTGAAATTTTTTAAAGAACTGTGGGGTCTTTTCGTAATTATAGAAGGTTAAAATGAAAGGTTTTGAAAAATCAAGGCTGACTAGACACTTGGCAGTTTCTGGTTAGACGTGGTAGCTGCTGACTGGACATCCACGTGGACGATGATGATGTATTGAAAAATTTTATTTTCAGTTTTATGTGAACCTGCTTCTAGTAAGATTCGAACCCACAACCAAACGATTAGATTTCTAGTAAGATTCGAACCCACAACCAAACTATTAGAAGTCTAAGTGCTTAGCCACTTGATCTAGGTAAGCTGTTATAAATATGACGTGCTTATTCTCGCGATCGGGAACCCTGCGAAAAACTTCAGCGATTCCATATGAGCTCTTCTAGACTCAGTTTTTGCTCATGTTTGAACCTTTGTGATCGGCTCGACGAGATCTACCTCTCTATATGATCAAATCAGACTCGTGGACTTCGATTTCTAGGCAGAGAGCAAAGTTTTGCTCTATTTTCGATGGTTTCACTCAAATTGAGCTCAACCGTGGCTCTGATACCAAATTTGTTGAAGAATATATCAAAATAAGCACATAAGACACTTAATTTTTTATTGATATTAATCTTGTATTATAAGATTTTTTTACAGAACTCAATTGAGTTTTCCTCACTATCACACCAAAAATATCACGCGATCACTCTATTTATACATGAGTTTTTTTGAAGATAACAAATAAAGAACATTTCGATGCGATAAATGGAATTGATTGAGAGTCAAGTGGGTGGTGGTGGTGCGGCTCTGTGCGGTGTGGCTCTGGTGCTTCTCTTTGTTAATAGTGGAGGCACAATCCTTCCTACTGCTTGTTCCACTGATTGGGGTGGAAGCTGCTTCAACACTATTCTACACCAGGACTCAATTAACAAGAACGATCATTTTGCGAGCTATCGATGGGACTTTTCTACAAAGAAGAAAGGGACTATAGTCGGGGTTGACTGTAACTGCTGTAGTTGTCCTAAAATGATGTCATTTTGATATTTTTCCCCTCAAAACGTCGTTGTTCTACTTAAATCCTTATATTCGAATATAAATTGATGTATTCGAATACGTATTTGAATGTATATTTAAATATATCAATTTATATTCAAATATAAAAACTTAAATAGAGCGAAATCGTTTTGGACGATTGTCCCAAGTCGTTTCTGCAGTCACAAAACCTCCACCTCCAACATAAAACATAGCAGAATTTTAAGATAAAAAATATATAATAAAAGCCGGGTTTGTCATGATGCGAACTTTTCAAACCAACAATGTGAAAATGGGACAGGATTTCACCAGTGACATTCAAATCCAATGCCCCGCTGTCGTAAGTAATCTCATTATTAACAACTAAATAATTAAATATTCCCAAAAAAAAAATACCTAGACCTTTGGAAGAAAAAAAGGTGTATACTTGCCCTAAAAGACAACAGAAAGACTTCCCCCAGAACAAATTTGTTGCAATAGTCGGAGCCTGATTAGTACAAGGGGATATAAATATAATCTTTTTAAAAATTATTAAGAGTGAAAATATCTATATTTAAAAGTTTTTCCTTTTTAACACTTTAGTTTTAAGAATTTTTTTTAGCGAAAATGAGTCTTAAATTATCATTTTTTTCTATTTCATTCTCAAACCATCAAATTCACTTATTACATTCGCAAATTATCTAATTCTATTCTATTTGTTTTGAACACAAATTCTATTAATTAATTAAGAAAATTATCATGTGCAGGTTATGTGATCTTTTTATCCCACCTAAGGATATAATGATAAATTCATATCCATTTTCTCCATTTGGTGCCATAGGTTTGCTTTTCTCTTTCTTTCCTTATTTTTAATAAGAGAAACTAATAACAGTGATTTTACTTATAAACAAAAAATTTGATTATAAAAAATGGGGGTACAAAGGCAAAAAACTTTTAGGTTAAACTACCAACACTGAGTGTAAAAGTTAAATGCATGATATATATGAGTATAAAAAAAAAATAACAATTATCCAAGTATAAGTGCTAATGACATACATAATGAACACTTATGCATGGTACTCATATTAAGACAAAAAAATAAGATGGGTTTTGGTAATTTAACCAAAAAAAAAAAAAATCAAAAATTTGAATTGGTTTGAGATCACAGTAGATTAAGAAATTCACATATGCTTGGCACTCAAATAATCAATGAGAGCACAAATTTCCATGTCATAAGCAAACTAACTCAAACAACTATTTTATTAAATGCATGTAGATTTTCAAAAACCCTAATTTCATGTACACTTGGGAGTACCGAACTTGTTGTTGAGTTCAATACTATTTCCCTTGTCGTCCATTACCTAAAGAAGTTGGGTTTCTTTTGAACGATGGGGGTTTGATGGGTTGAATTAATTTTGGAATGGGTTGTAATACTGGAGAGTTTGAGAGAACGAGCATACGAGGGAGAGAACAAGTTTCTAGTTTTGACTGATGTTGGGTTATTTTTTAGTGGATTGACCATTATACCTTAGATTAGGGTAAAAAAAGTCACATGATTTGTATATGACAATTTTTCCATCAATTTTGATTAATTGAATTAGTATTCAGACCAACTTTGAGGGTTAACTCAATTGGTAAGATATTGGGTTTGCTCTTTCAAAGTCTGAGGAATTAGTCGAAATGCGTATAAATTAGTCTGGATACCTTAGTTTAAAAAAAATGTTCAGACTAAATAATAGAATTGGATAATTTGATGATACAATAACTGCATTTGATACTTTGAGGATAAAAAAAAAAAAAAAAAGAGATGAATTGTTTGAGATATATTGTTATTTAAAAAAAAAAAAAAGAAATCTAGTTTTAAGTGAAAATTTATTTTTGAAATTCCAAAATATTAATTATTTTTGGCCTTCACTACAAGAGTTATAAAAATAATTACCCGTGTAAATTATAACTCAATTTCAACAATTAAACAAAAAAAAGAAAAGAAAAAAAAAAAGGAATATTTCAACAATTACCCACAATTAGACAATTAATTCATCTCCTTCTTAACCCATCTTCACCCCTTTTAGTTCCACTTTTTCTACTTCCAACCCGTCCAAAATTTGCACCACCACCATCATTACCATAATCACGGTCATCGCCGCCGCCGTCTCCCTTTTCAGCTCCGCCTTCATAATTAACACTCGATTCTCTCACAAGCAGCACATCTTTCTTC
>QLOD02157393.1:0-13955 GCA_003260245.2 Sideroxylon spinosum
GTGGAAATAATTCAAAACCTACCCACCCCTAGATGTGTTAAGGATGTCAGATCATTCTTGGGCCATGCAGGTTTCTATAGGAGGTTCATTGCATTTTTTAGTGCCATAGCTAGACCACTATGTAATCTGTTATCTCAAGATGTTCCCTTTGATTGGACACTGGAGTGTCAGACATCATTTGAGAGACTTAAGGGCTTACTGACTTCAACTCCCATATTACAAGCACCTGATTGGATCTTATCTTTTGAGTTAATGTGTGATGCTCGTGATTGTGCTATTGGTGCAATCCTAGGTCAAAGGAAGGAAAAGAGACCACATGTGTTGTATTATGCTAGTAAGACTCTTAGTGATGCACAAAAGAATTACACAACCACTGAGAAAGAGCTTCTAGTAGTAGTCTATGCCTTGGACAAGTTTAGGTCATATCTTGTGGGTTCTCATATCATTATATACAATGACCATGCTGCATTGAAATATCTTATGACCAAACCTGATGCCAAGCCTAGACTCATTAGGTGGATACTTTTACTTCAGGAATTTGATTTTGAGATCAAAGACAAGAAAGGGGTTGAAAATTTGGTAGCTGACCATCTCTCTAGGATTCCAAATCAGAACTTAGCTTCATTTGATCCTCCCATAAATGAGACATCCCCTGATGAATAGTTGTTTCATGTAGACTCATCTGAGGTACCTTGGTTTGCAGATATAGCTAATTACTTGGCTACATGTGTGATACCCACACACCGGACTAAGTTGGATAAGCAAAAATTCTTTAGGAATGTGAGGCATTTCTTTTGGGATGATCCATACTTGCTCAAGTACGGCCCAGATCAAGTCATTAGAAGATGTATAATTGAGAGTGAGTACCACAGTGTCATTACATTCTGTCACACTTTAGCCTGTGGAGGTCATTTTTCTGCTAGGAAGACTGTGGCCAAGATTCTACAATGTGGACTATATTGGCCCACCATGTTTCGAGATGTGCATGCATTTTGTGTTGCATGTGATAGATGCCAGAGACTTGGTAGCCTCACTAGGAGGAACATGATGCCACTTCACCCCATTTATGTGCTTGACATTTTTGATTGTTGGGGGATGGATTTTATGGGGCCATTTGTGAGTTCATTTGGTCATGAATATATCTTAGTGGCTGTTGACCATGTTTCAAAGTAGGTGGAGGCTGTCCCAACTAGGACCAATGACCACAAGGTAGTGATAAAATTCTTGAAGGAGAATGTGTTCTCTAGATTTGGGATGCCCAAAGCAATGATAAATGATAGGGGGACACATTTTTGTAATAGACATGTGGGACTTTTGATGAAGAAGTATGGGGTAGTGCACAAAGTAGGAACATCTTATCACCCCCAAACTAGTGGATAAGCCGAGCTTGCCAATAGGGAGATCAAGAGAGTCATTGAAAAAACTATGAATCCAAGTAGAAAATATTGGTCTTTGAAGTTAGTGGATGCACTTTGGCCCTATAGGACTGCATATAAGACCATCTTAGGCATGTCTCCTTATAGGATGGTGTATGGAAAAGCTTGTCATCTACCCGTGGAGTTAGAGCATAAGGTTTTTTGGGCAGTGAAGTATTTTAATGAAAATATCAATGAATCGGGCTCTCAAAGAAAGATGCAATTAAGTGAACTTGAGGAGATTAGGAATGATTCATTTGAGAATACCAAAATCTCCAAGGATAGAGTGAAGAAGTGGCATGATGCACACATCAAAAAGAGAGAATTATTTGTGGGACAAAAAGTCTTGTTGTATGACTCTAGGCTGCATTTGTTTCCGGGTAAGTTGAGGTCTAGATGGAGTGGTCCCTGTGTGATTAAGAACATAACAGAATTTGGGGCTGTTGACATAGAAAATCCTACCTCAAGGAATGTGTTTAGAGTGAATGGGCATAGACTTAAGGAATACCATGAGAATTTGGTGGCTGAAATTGAGAGTTGGGATCTTGAGGATCCCCCGGATTATGGTTAATAGGTGAGGAAAATTCTGCTACATGTACCATAGTAGGATAGTTTCTTTCTTAAGTTCTTTTAATATCCTTCTTTTCTTTTCTAACTAAAAACAAAAAATCAGTTTGCAAGTTCTAACCTTTTAGTTTCAGCATTCACTCAAGCAAACAGTGACCACTTAGGCAGTGCAGAATTTATTTGATCTGTAATGCAACTTGAATAAAAACTAGTGTGAGCATCTTGTTCAAAACTTGCAGCCACAATGGTAAGGTTCAGAAGCCTTCACATGTGTTTTTCTTTAAGTATGATGCCTAGAACAAGTTGGGGGAGTTGCCCTGGAAATACTTTGGATTTTCAGCTCATGTATATAAAATCAAATTTGTCTCATTAAGCTTATCAGGTACATTTTCTCCCTCAGATCTTCATTTCTTGCCTTGATTTTACATTGAGGACAATGTTGAACTTTAGTTGAGGGGCATGGATATAATCTGAGATTGGTTGATAGTTTGGTTATTGTGTTTTGCTTGAAACTTGCTGAATGAAGTTGAATTATGTGCTTACATTGCTTTAAGTTAGACCTGAATGTTTGTCCCTTTGAGCTTACAAATTGGTTAAAAAAAATTAAATTTAAAAAAAAATTTTGTTTTTTTTTACATTGTTATTTCTTTCAATAGTAGATTTTTTGGAAATTAAATTAGAGTAAAATAATAATAATAATAATAATACAGCATGGCTTGAGTATTTTTTCCAGACCTGTCACAGATTCTGATCTATAGAAACTAAAGTTCCAAGTTCTGGAGGATGGTATTCAAATATGGGTGTGGGTAATTAGAATACGCTCTGACCCGAGCTATAACTACTGAGTGACCCAGCGGATATGTCTTTTATTCGAATACACTAAACCCTCGACTGAATGGTTCAATAGTGCAAAGCTTATACACATTCTGCTATTTCCCTCCAATTAATCAGATTTGAAGCAATCCAACAGTCCCTTTGAACCTTCTGAACCTGGGAGATTTGAGAGCTAGGGTTTGTGGGTGATTAGCATTCGTACAGAGGAATCATGCCCCCAAAGAGGAAGATGACTGTGGCTGGCCCAAGAAGGACGAGCATGCAGTTGAGGGAGCAATCCAAAAGTATGAGATCTATCCCTGATAGCTCTGAACCCATAGAGTTAGGGTTGTCTGAGCCTACACCACCCCCTTCAACTAGTAGTGAAACTCAACCACCTTTTGAACACGAATAAGAAATTAGGGAAACCACTAGTCAAACCTCTGTCCCAGAATCAGAAATTCCCAATAAACCCATTCCTGAACAACCATTTGCTAATCCTCGTTTTGCAAATATGGAATCTGAGTTGAGGTATTTGAATGGTTATTCTAAGAGAACAGTTCTCTGTGAAAGGGGTATTAATTTAGATGATTACCCAAATCAACCCTACGAACTGATAGAGATGATTGTGGGCCGAGGATGGCTCGAGTGGGTGAGTACCAGTCAAAGGGCTATTGTGCCTCTGCTTAAGGAATTTTACTCCAATGCTGTTGTGCCAGAGGATAGGGAGAATGAGATCTGAACCGAAGTAAGGAAGACAAACATAATGTTGACCCCTGAGTTGATTGCTAAGACCGCCACATTACCAATAGGAGAAATTTCTGATGTAACTGTACAGCAGTAGGAATTGTGGAAAGACCAACTAAGCAAGGAGAGTTTGGCCAGATTATTGACAGAAAATCCTCAAGCACAGTGGGAAAGGGCTCAAATGCCTAAAGCCGACCTTACGCCCAAATGCAATGTTTTACAAATGCTGGTCTGCTCAAAATTTCTCCCCCACACCTATGTTTCATCAGTAACAGTGCCTCAAGCTTAATTTATAGGAAAACTACTCCTAGACATCCCTATTGACCTAACCAATCCCATTTAGGAAACCATTGTATCGGCTGTGAAGAAACCTGAAGTAAACTCGGGGTTACCATTTGGTGGGTTAATAACCAAGATTGTGCAGAATCATGGAGTCAGAGGAAAGGCTGGAATGGAGATTGTCAAACCTGCATCAAGAATTGCAAAAAACACTGTAAAAAAAAGTCAAGGACAGCTAGGAAGAAGGGTTGTGATGGAGCAACCAGTGAGAGAAGAAATGGGAGAAATAATGACTATACAGAACTTGTATTAAATTATGAAAGATGTTCAAGGAAAACAGATTGAGTTAATAGCTGAGATGAAGAAATTAGAAGATCGACAGGAGAAGAATCATGAGCAAGTAATGGAGATGTTGGAAGGATTATATGAACATACTTCCCCAACAGAATTTCAAGCTGCTCAAGATCATGGATAAGATTGAGGATGTGATCAGGATTATGTTCTGTTTTGGGTCACAGATTAGGATCAGTGTATGGGCTATTGGAAAGGTCTTGAGCCATGTTTTGTTAAATCTAGGATAAAATAGTTTGTTTTGTTGACTGAAGGAAAAAACTTTTGTTTGCTTAGTTTTGTTTGTTGATGATTTGAACTCTTTTGCTGAAAATGATCAAAGAATCGGTAAGATTTTGTTGAAAATCAAACTTGATCATTGAACTACTTTGAATGAATGATATGCTAGTAGTTTTGGATTTAATTGGTATCATGTGCATGAACTAGATTGAGCTGAGTTTACATATCGAAATTACAGAATTTGTTTTACTTGCCTTGTGTTTTTAAAAGTTGAATGGTGTTGTGAATGAATAATATTTAGAATTGTCTATTCAACATTTTTCTTGATGAATGAATTTACAAATGAACATTGTATTTTATGGATTTCCAGCCATAGGAGAGACTTATACCTGAAGTGAGTTTTGAGCCTTTAGTCCTTTATTCATAAGAGATTTACAATTACTCTAGAAGCTTTCTAAAAGCATAAAATTTTCTTCACTTCAGTTTGTTCAATAACTCCAGTTGCAATACTTTGTTTTTGGGTATATTTGAAGTGCTAAAAGAATTGATCTAACTTTTTGAGTCTTTGTTTTTATGGTTGAATGGAATGAAACCATGGAAATGATATTAGGCCATTGTTCTTAACTCTTAGACCTGTAATCTCTTTCTTTAATAAACATCACCCTTGCAGCCCATTTTGAGCCTCACTAGAGCATTCATCTTTCTTTATTTCTTACCACATTATTCCCTTAACCACAATGAATGCTCTTTAGCCTTCCAAATATGTTTTAAACTACACCAAATGTAAGGTCAAAAAGGGAAACAAAAAGAATGGTGAAATTTTGAAGTAAGAAGAAGAGAGATGTGGGGAAGAAATAAACACTTGAAAGTTCAATTAAAAAAAAAAGATTTACAAGTGTTCTCAAGTAGAAGTTCTTACAATGGAGAAATTTTGAAGCAAGAAGAAGAGAGATGTGGAAAAGAAAGAAACACTTGAAAATTTAAAAAAAAAAAAGGTGGGGCAAATAGAAAAAAATGGATAAAAGGTGTAATTCAGGTGGGAAGTTGAGATACAGTAGGAGGTTTATTTACTATTTCAAAACATTTTTAAACTCCTTATCACTTCTTTGAGTCACTCTATTATACCCAAATGACCCCAATACAACCAAAGGAAAGTCCTAATTGATTCACGGAAGAATTTCCATTCAATCGTGAAAGTTGAGAATTGGGAAAGTTTAGTGAAATTCTAAGGTAACTTTACAATACCATTCTTTCATGTAGTTAAGTCATTTCTTTTATTGAATAAATCGTTCTTGACTTGTGGATGCTACCTTGTAGAACTTCATTTGTATTTAATCTTTTAAAAAAGAGGCATCTTGAGTGAAACCTTGTGTGTTCTATTTTCTTGTGAGAGTAATCCAAGGTGAGGATTGAAGTCGAAACTTGGGAAAGAAATAGAATGCAAAGTTCATAATTAAATAAAGTTCAAAAGGTCTATGTTGAGTAGAAAAATTTACAAGCTCTTATTCTCTTACAACTACTTCACACACTTGGCAAGTTTCATATTTCTTACAAAATTTCGAATTGTAAACCTTGCTTATGAAAGTTTTTGTTCATGATACTAATTGATTCTCTAGAGCTATTAAAATGTTGTTCATTTAAAAATTGAGTTGATGTTTGTGGGTATCATCACTGCAAGCCCTCACGAGACTACACTCGTCAACTAGGGGAAACCTAGGGGTTGAAAAGGCTTGCTATACGAGCTAAGTATGGTCGTGACTTCCTACGAAAGTGGATTTCTTTATTAAATTTCTGTTAATCTTCAATAAAATAGCTCTCTTGCATGCTTTACTTGAGGCATTACTAGGGACTAGTAATGTTGAAGTTGGGGGGTGTGTGATTGGACCTAAATTGTTACATATTTTTCTATGTAATCACATCTTTTTATAGCATATGAATGATGTAAATTTGTGTTTTATGCAAAACTCATCCTCTTTACTCCAATTTGGAGTATGTGTTGATTTTATGCACAAATGGAAGCAAATTGAGCTGCATTGAAAGACAAGAAGAAATGATGAATACAGCAAAGAGCATATAGCAGTTGATCAATTCCAGTTGATTCAAAATCGTCATTCTGGGAATTCTGGAAGAAGAAAATTGCATTCAAATATGAAGATAGCTCATTCGAATGCTCTGGAAGAGTAAATAAAAATTCTGAAGAGAAATGCATATTCAAATACAGTTCAAAACATTCGAATAAGTGGGTCTTTCTCAGCAATGTCTGCCAAGTGTCCTCAATTAACCACGTGATGAGATTTCTTTTGAAATCAAAAAAGGGCAAATTTGTCATTAGGGAGGTGATTTGCGGTAATAGAAAGAAGAATCTTCGGGATGGAGAGATGGAGGACGTGGAGCGGAAAATCCGGGATACACACATGGACCCGAGAGAAGGCTGAGGATTATGGAGCTGAAGAGAGAGAGTGAGGAGAGAAAGATCAGAATTAGTTTTAGCTAGATAGAAAGAATTGGGTAGAGAGAGTAGTTCTGGTTTTTCATTCTATTTTCAGTAGAGACTTGGTTTTTCATTCCGTTTTTCAGCTTAGAGTTTTAGTTTTCAATTTCATCTTCTTGCAAGTATTGTAATCGGACTTGAGTTGTAAGTAATTTTAATTTCAGATTTTTATTTCAGAATTTCATGTTCTTCAATTCATTCTTCATTTCTATTCTGATTTTGCTAAACATGAGCGGCCGAAATCTTCTTGGGCTAAGGCAAGGACGGTGTCCTTTCCGATGAATCTCAAGATGCTGCACTTCATGTATGTAATTTATGTTCTTCAATTGCCAATAAAATTTGTTTCCGATTGCTTTAGGAATCATTGATTTAAGGTCTGATTGACAATGGTTTATATATTTTATCTAGTAGTTCATATGAATTGCTTAACTTAGAACTCTCATGGCAAATCTGCATGTGGGTTGCTAGACTTAGAATTTATATTGTCCTAAAGATAGATTATGCACATCAATTGTTTGATCAATGGCTTGTTTCAATTGAACTTCATTTTCTTTTAAAAATCAGAACAAGTTGAGTTGGTGATTCTCAAACTCTAGGCATCTGAGATGATTCGGATTGGAACTAGACTTGTCTTGCCTAACTTTTTAATATCAAATTTTAGTCAAATTTAACTCATATTTCCAAAACCATCAACACTACCAAATCAGATTTTCATTTTGTTTTCAATTTATGTGAGTCATGTTTTTACCCATTTACGCCATTAGAATCAACCACTTATTTGCTCTTTAGGTCCCTGTGGAAATTGACTTGGTATTCACCAGTATTTTGTGCTACAATCACACCTTGCACTTGGGGGAAATTTGTCTAAATGTTCCTCACTTGAATAACGTAATCAGAATCCATATTTATGTGTGAGGTAATTTAGCAAGAACAAGCAGAGGCATATATGGGCATTATGCTTCCGCAGCCCTTCCTTTTGGGTCGAACGGTGTCATGCTAATTTGCTTAGAGGGCAATGCTTTTGGGATATCAAGCAGCCTTCGGATTGCTCTTGGACATAGAGGAAACTGCTCAAACTAAGGAATGAAGCAAAGTCCATCTCCAAGTACATAATCGACAAAGGTGAATCCCCTTCACTTTGGTACTCTAATTGGCACCCTCTTGCACCTTTTCTTACCAAATATGGTCTCAGGATAGCCTATGATGCCGGATTACCTAAGAATGCGAAGTTCTCCCGAGTGGTAGGCGATGGACAATGGAGGTGGCCCTTTCCATACACATGGGAGCTTCGGGTACTCATTCTTGAGAAGCCACCCGAATACATGCCAAAATCTAGAAGACTAATTCATTTGGACAGCCTCTAGGAATGGGAAGTATGAAGCTGCTGCAACTTGGGACGCACTAAGGAGAAGAAAAGAAAAGGTAACTTGGCATCATCTCCTCTGGTATACTTATCACATTCCTAGGCGTAGTTTATACTATGGCTTGCAATTAAGGAAAGGTCAAGCACCAAGGATCGAATAATTAAATGGGGAATGAGAGTGGACCCCTTATGTATCTTATGTGGAAACACACCCCAAACAATTGATCATTTGTTCTTTCAATGCCCATTCTCGGCTGAATTGAGGTCCATCATCCTACAAAAATGCTCCATCTCCAAACCGAAGCTAAAATGGAGGCAAGATATCTCTTGGGCTAAGGGTAAGTTCAGTGGAAGAAGCCTCGACAATACTCTATGCAAGATAGCTTGGGCCGGATTAGTTTATCATATTTGGGAGGAAAGGAATGCAAGAATCTTCAAGGAACTCTCTACCTCTACGGTTGCTATTGCCAATATAATAGAGCTTGAAGTAAGAGCAAAAACTACTTTATTCTCTACTAGTAACTGAATGCATGTAAGCCATACTTTGTGTAATAATTGGAGGATCCAATTGTAATTAACCTATCTCTTTTGTAAATTCATATAGTTAGAGTTGTTACCACACTTTGTACACGGGGGTATGCCCCTAAGATGATGTAAATTTCTTCCTTTTAATCCAAATCTCTCTTAATTAACAAAAAAAAAAAGCCTTCACCTTAGCTCATAACTTTAGTATCTTTCTCCAAGTCCAAGAACAATTCAAAGTCATACTTTGAAATTTTTTTATCTTCTTTTCTTCTTCACCTTCTGTCATGTGAAGGCATGTCCGAAGGTAAACACCCTTCAATGGGGCCTTCGAAGGGTCCTCTAAACTTGTCCTATCTTCCTTCATTTTCGTAATACTTCCATGCATTTATCATTTTCTCACTTGCAATAGACAATATTTGATATAAGTGAGGGAACTATCTTCATTTACTCTTTTTAACCATTTATTAATCACATTTACACATAGATAATTTACCATTTTATGTGATTAATCAATCATATAATATGAAATCAATGATAAGGATTTTTAAATCTCAAAATTTCTTTTATATTTTGGGATGAAGATTTTAAATCTAAAATTCTAATTTTATTAAAAGAATGTCTTCCGTTTTTAAAATCCTAAACGTGAGTATAAAACTAAGATAGAAAGAATTGTATGCTTTCACGAAAATATCTTTCCGATCTACTTTTCCTTTACATGAAACTTAGATTGTGTGTTAAAAGCCCATCATATTGTGAAATAATCAATCCACCCAAAATTGAAAGTTGAATCAAGACATTTATCTATTAATTAAATCACATCTTTTAATTTCAATTATTTATTGCCTTAGATTCTGAATTTTTAATTCTTTGTTTAGATTAAGTTTAATTAAGTAGTTTGTGAAACTTAATCCATACTCATAATCTATCCGGTATTGCCTTGCTTGAGACTAAAGTCAAATCTTGTAATAAGAAGAAGCATGAAATTGGTTTAATAAAGGGCTGGAAATGGGCCAATCATTATGATGGAGATGGTTCGGGAAGAATTTGGGTCTTGTGGATTCCAAACGAGCTCCATGTTGATGTCATTTCAAAGAATGAATAGATTTTTCACCTCTCTATCTCAGTGGTGGATTCAGATAATAATTTTATGGCTTCTGTTGTTTATGGCTCTAATGATGTGGTCACTAGAAGACACTCATGGAGTAATTTGAAAGAGGCATCCATTGGGTTTTCTCACAAGCTTTGGATTATTATGGGGGACTTCAATGCCATTTGGTTCTGGCATGAAAGAATAGGAGGTAGTATTGATTGGCCTTGTCACATGGATGAGATGGATGACACTTTGTTTGAGGTGAGGTTAGACGATTTGAGATTTGGAGGATTACTCTACACTTAGCATAATTCTAGAGCATCCGTACATATCTTAAGAAAGTTAGATAGAGCTTTGGTGAACTCAGCTTGGCTGTCGTTTTTTGATCATGCTTGAGCAGAATTCCTTCCTTTTGGGCTCTCAGATCACTCCCCGTTGTTGTGACTCTTGGTATATCCCTTCCTCCGTTTAGGAGACCTTTCAAGATTTTTAATTATTGGGCTGAATTCGATGAGTTCTACCCTTTGGTTGAAAAGTATATGGAATCTCCTATGGAAGGGTATGCTATGTTTAAAGTCTACAAGAGTCAAAGGAAGAACAAACTGATCTATGATGCAATAGAACCATTAAGAAATGAATTAGCTGCTATCCAAACTTCTATAGCCTCCCTTTTAGGCCTTTAGCCTAATTCTGCAAAAAGTACTTTATTCTTCTCTGGTGTTGAGAGTTCAGTGCAAACAGCGATTATGGATTGTTTGGGTTTTCAGGTGGGTACCCTACCAGTTAGATACTTGGGTGTTCCTCTCATCTCCACCAAACTCAGATCTTCTGATTGCCAAGCCTTAGATGATAGAAACCTGAAAAGGATTAAAGTGTGGAGAAATAGATTCTTATCTTTCGCAGTGAGGCTTCAGCTTACACAATCTGTTTTATTTAGTATTCAGGCATATTGGAGCTATCACTTTGTCCTTCCGTCCAAAGTCAACAAATCAATTGAAAGTAGTCTATCTGCCTTTCTTTGGAATGGAGTCTCCTTAAAACGGCATGGATCAAAGATTAGACTTGATTCTAAGCCGATTGCTCAAAAGAGTGGCTAATGAAATAGAATTGATTCTAAGGTGATTCCTATGGTCTGGAGCCAAACTCAAGAAGTGGGGAAGCAAGGTTCCTTGGTTTGAAATTTGTAAACTAGAAAATGAAGGGGGACTTGGAATACGAAGTATTGATGAATGGAACAAAGTCTCCATGATGAGACACCTATGGGCCCTCTGCTCTAGAAGCCCTTCACCTTGGGTACAATGATGTCACTCTAACCTTCTCAAAGGTAAGTGTTTTTGGGAATTTAAGCCACCCTCCGATTGTTCTTAGACTTGGCGCAAGCTGATGAAACTTAGAGAAGATGCTAGAAATATCTCTATATACATAGTGGGTAATGGTGATTCCATCTCACTTTGGTTCTCTAATTAGCACCCCAATGGCCCACTAATTCCTAAATATGGCTCCCGAATTACCTATGATGCTGGTCTACCCAAGGATGCAAAGGTCTCAAGAGTGATTAGCAATAAACAATGGAGATGGCCCTTCCCAAGTACATGGGAACTTAGAGAAGTTATCATGGAAGCACAGCCAACTTACATGCCAAATCCTTATGCCATGAATAAATTCATATGGACTGCTTCCAAACATGGAGTCTATAGAGTAGCGGATACTTGGAACTCACTTCGAGAAAAATCTCACAAGGTCACGTGACACAAATTTCTTTGGTTCCCCAATCAGATTCCTAGGCATTCTTTTATTTCATGGCTCGCAATCAAAGGCAGATCAAACACTAAAGATAGAATGCTTGCTTGGGGTATGAATATTGACCCTACATGTGTTCTATATGGAGGTGCTCGGGAAACATTAGACCACTTATTCTTTCAATGTCCACTCTCGGCTGAACATAGAGGAGTCATCATGCTCAAGTGCTACATCCCCAAAACCAAGCAACCATGGAAAGAAGAAGTCTTTTGGGCAATTGGCAAGTTTAGTGGTAAGAACTTTAGTAATATGATTTGTAAAATAGCATACGCTACAGCCATCTACCACATTTGGCAAGAAAAGAATCCAAGGGTCTTCAAAAGACTTTCTTCTTCTACCTCTAACATTGCTAAAGACATCATATATGAAGTCAGAATCAAAGCATCCCAGATTCCTGTTATTAAAAACACTGATGTGAATGCTAGACTATGTAATAGTTGGGAGATCCTATTTCGTAGTTAGTACTCTTGTATTTAATACTTTTGTCACACGGGGGTATGCCCCTAAGATGATGTACATAATTTCCCTTTAATCCAAAATACACTTAATTACTGGAAAAAAAAAATGGCATGGGATTAAATTTTCTTGGGATGAAGTTTCTAAGTCGAAAAGGGAAGGAGGACTTGGTTTGAAGAAGCTTAAGGATTGGAATCTTGCCTCTATGACAAGGTATATCTGGTTACTTTCCCAACCTCACTCTACTTCTATGTGGGTTTCTTGGGTTAAAGTAAACATTATCCATAGGGACCAATTTTGGGTTGCTAAGGTCCCATGGAATTGCTCTTGGACTTGGCGGAAAATTCTTAAGCTACGCGATAAGGTGAAGCATTATATTACCATGAAAATTGGGGAAGTGCTAATACATCATTGTGGTTTAATGCTTGGATGCCGAGAGGCCCTATTTGTAGCTCCCCTCATGCTCATGTAATCTATGATTCGGGGCTGCCAAGAGCAGCTAAAGTACAATCCATTATCACTTTGGGGCGTTGGCAATGGCCGACTGCTAACTCCAATGATTTGTTTGTGCTTGAAGAGGAAACATTTTCCTTACCACCTCCTGCTTGTTCCAGAAGGGATCAAGTATTGTGGAATGGTTCAACCGACTTCTCTATTAAAGCGGCTTGGGAGGCTCTCCGCTCACATTCCCCCAAGATGCCATGGAAGCAAATTGTGTGGTTCAAATATCATATCCCGCGCCACTCTTTCATTTTGTGGCTTGCTATCAAAGGTCATTTGGCTACTCAAGATAGGCTTCTCTCATTTGGGCTTATTCATACTATGCACTGCCATCTCTGTGGGGATAATGTAGAATCTCATAACCATATGTTCTTTGGTTGTTCTTACTCTACTCGAGTTTGGAAGACTATACTTGAGAAAAGCAATATTGATGCCTCTTCATCCACTTGGTTAGATTGGTTGAATTAGGCTTGCATGTATTTCAAAGGCTCTACACTTCCTTCATCCGTTGGATGACTCTCCTTTGCAGCTATTATCTATTCCTTATGGAAAGAAAGAAACTCAAGGTGTCATGGTGCTTCTCCAAAGAATGAGCTCCCTTTGATTTCTTTAATCATTGAGTTAGTCAGATTGAGGCTACTAGATTGTAAAGGGTTTCCAACACTCCTACTGATCTTCATTTGAGTAGGAGTTGGCAACTCCCTCCATCCTTTATTGGTGCTTAGTTCTTGAGTTTTTTTTTTTTTTTTGAAAGGTAAGTAAATTAGAATAATGAAGAAAAAGTACAAATACGCAGGTGCATACCCCTAGTTGAATAGTTCATCAATGCTCAAAAGGAAAGACTTAAAGCTCAAGCATTACAAAGAAAGAAGTCCTACTAACTATGCTAAGAACTATACTAAGCTTTAACAACTCAAGAACTAACCTTTATCATTGAATGCTCGTGTTATCTATGATTTAGGTCTTTCTAAATCTGCCAAGGTTGCTGATATTCTATTTTTTTTGGTAATTAAGAGAGATTTGGATTAAAAGGGAGAAATTTACATCATCTTAGGGGCATACCCCTGTGTACAAAGTGTGGACACAGCTCTACCTATATTAATTTACAAAAGAGATAGGTTAATTACAATTAGATCCCCCAACTACTACACAAAGTATGGCTTACATGCAATCAGTTACTAGTAGAGAATAAAGTAGTTTTTGCTCTTACTTCAAGCTCTATTATCTTGGCAATAGCATCCGTAGAGGTAAAGAGTCCCTTGAAGATTCTTGCATTCCTTTCCTCCCAAATATGATAAACTAATCCGGCCCAAGCTATCTTGCATAGAGTATTGTCTA
>QLOD02157434.1:0-13950 GCA_003260245.2 Sideroxylon spinosum
ATTTTTCAATGATTATTTTTAAATTTAAATTATTCGATTTCAATAATTATTAAATAATTTTTTTTTCTTTTTTTACTTTCAAATCCACAACTACAAACTTAGGTTGCGGTTAATGAGAATAGCTAACTAGTTTTTTTTTAGTTTACTTTTTTTAACATGATCAAACTTATTATCTTACGTTTTAAAATTTTCTGAATCATAAAGGATAAAAATATCAAATTAACAAAAAAAACTAAAAAGTTAGTTACTTAACTTTTTTTCCCCAAGACAAAAAAGATAATTTTTTTTAATAATTAATTATTAAGTAACTACAAAGAAAACGTTTTTTTGTCCCCCCTTCCAAACACCGCTTAACTGTTTTATGACTCAAGTTCCCTCTTTGTAGTATTAGGTAACCCAAGTCATGGGTTGGGCCAATGGTCAGTTAACTGGGTTGGGTTCAAGATGAGTCTTTGGGCTCAGACCCATCACTGAAGTGATTCAATTTCAGGGTTCGGATTTGTTCCTTCTTCAACCCGATGCCCTTCATGAATCCGGAGCTCCTGTGAAATTCAAACTGGTATTCTTTCCGCCATCGCGTAGGAGGGAACATGGAGGAGATGAACAGCCCACCGCCGTGTCCCACCACGGTAACCATCCGGAGAAACCCTCACCGGAAGGCGAGAGCCACGCCTTCAGCCCGCGTTCCTCTTCCGACTCCCTTCTCTTCTTCTTCTTCTTCTCTCCCAACCTCAATTCCCCAAGACATCCCTTCCTTCCCCATCCACGACATACTCTCAATTGAAGTCCCTCAGAACCCTAAACCCGACCTTGCCACTTCGGAATCATCACAGATCACTGAGAATCCTATTTCCGAGAATCTCAAAGTTTTCCTGAGGATTCGGCCCCTAGTTGCGGATCACGGCTCGGGCAAGAATGGAGCTCAAGCTCAAGCTAGCAAGTCACGAACTAAAAATGCTTGGCCTCAAAACCCTTCCAAGAAGAACGCCTCGAGGGCAAAGACAAAGAAGAAGAGTGAAATTTGTATTTCGGTTAACGATTGCCATTCAGTGACGGTCTGTCCCCCAACTTCACTGCAAGACGTCAAGCGAAAGAAGTCTGAGGTTTACCAAGGATTCTCCCATGTCTTTTCTGTTGATTCGTCTCAGGTAATTGATCTTTCTTTCCCCTACTTCTTAGATTTTGATTCAACGACGGTTTGGTTAGATTTCTAACGGGTTTAGCTTGAAACTGTTGTAGGCCGAAGTGTTTGAAAAAATTATGAATCCACTTGTTGATGACTTCCTTAGGGGTAAGAGTGGAATGTTGGCCACCTTAGGGCCTAGTGGTTCAGGGAAAACACACACGGTTTTTGGGTCTCCTAGGGAGCCCGGTATGGTTCCTCTTGCCCTTGGTCGGATATTTTCCATAAATAAGAGCAGCGAAAGTCAGTCATCAAGGTAATTCGTACTTTATTTATTTTTTCACATACTAGTCAAACACTTTCTAATATTGTGTCATTATGAGCAGCGTCTTTGTTGCATTTTATTTGAATAACTGCTTTCAGTGACTCGTCTTTTATTTATGCTGATATCATAGTTGTAAAATCAACATTTCTATCCTGGATGATAATTTTAAATTTAAGAATCGTGAACCACAAGATTTGGTATAAAATTAGAAAATGATTGAAAATAATATTTATATATAAAAGTTATATAAGATATTGAATAAAGTGCAATTTAGTGCACAAAACTCTTGTGTTATGGGATCTAGTCAAAGTTAAATGTAAGCATTCTTTACTCGGCATGGAGAGAGGTTGTTTCAGAATTTAAATCCTTTGCCCTCAAGTCAAAATGAAACAATCTTACGGCTTCTTCAAGGCATAGTTAACATATAAGATATTGAATATTGAACATTATTGTTCTTGAAAACTAATAATTTAATATGATCATGTTGTCTTAATGAAAAGAGAATAGCCTTGTGGCTGCAATGGTAAATGTAGAAATTATGTTTAGTAGGGACAAAGACGATAATTATTTATGGACCATAACGAAAAACATAAAATTATAAGAGAGCCAACTCTTAATAATATGAAAGTGTACAGACAAATTTCAATTACATTAAAATGAATTAGGAAAGTTTAAGGGGGCCTCACTTCCTTGTGGGTCCTCTCTTATATAGCTTGAAATGCAGGTTTGAATCTTATATTTATGAACATCTAAATAGGCAGTGTTTAAAATGCTTATGAAATCTTCAAAAAATATGGGATACAAAAAGTTTAAAATGATTTATGTGAAATTGATTTGCAGGAATTGCACTATTCTTTGTCCAATGTAGACCTTTCTAAGTTAACTTTTTGAAAAGAAAAAAAAAAAAGAATTTTTTTTTTGCAAATTGGGTCCACTTCTATACTTCTTGAATTGCATGATCACGACAATCATAAGATTTTCTATGAATTAGATAGATTCGGTTGGATTCATTATGGTTCATCACTTTATTTGATTCAGAGGTAAGATTTACATCGATTATATGGTACATTGAATCAAATCATATCGTAAGATTTGAATCCGAAATTGTATGATTTTGACAACTGTTGGTGATATCACAATGCCACTTTATGTAGCCCTTAACAATTAATACCCTCAAACATGGTAAAAAAATTTCTTGTGGGTGTCTATTTGCAAGGCTTTTTTTTTTTTTCGAAATGGACTTGGTAAGAAAATTTTTGAAGAAATTATAAAGATTGTGTTTTGTAAGAAACTAGTGAAATTTGAATTGAGTCCTAAAGAGAATTGATGTTTTACTAGTTGTCACGTGTTTAAGTATGGAAGACGACGTTCGTAATGGAAACTATTGTAAAGCATTACTATTTCCAAACCCATTACCTACAAATGGGTATCTGGTTTTGAGTCATTCTTTTTGTGATGACATGAATAGGATGTTCTACCTATCAATGTTTGAAATATCTTCAGAGGGAGGAAAATCAGAGAGGTTATTCGATTTGTTCCAAGATGGAGGTGATTTATGCATGCAGCAATCAACTATCAAAGGCCTAAAGGAGGTTACTATGTGTTTTTGTTTGATATCTTAGCCGTATTGTGTTGCTTCTCCTTTTGATTTGAATTTGAGTCTCATATTAACAATGTTTTCTATATTTATTTGTTGTGTTTGAGTTTGACACAAATATTAACATGATGCTCTATATTTATTCATTATGTGTGAAACAGGTTATCATTTCTAATGCTCAGCAAGCTGAATCCTTGATTGCATGCGGAATGTTAAAACGAGCTACTGCAAGGACTAATTCAAATAGTCAGTCCAGGTGGATGCATGACAGTCAAAATATGATTTGAGTTTGTAGCAGTACTAGTTATAATAGAAAATAGAGAATTTATCTTTCGTGAAAGAACATCATATTTATCCATTATATGCTTTTTTTTTTTGACAATTCATTTTATCCATCACAGGCCTTCCCTGAATTGTGAAAGTAAAAACCAAAATGTAAAATATGGCTTTCCGTAATAAGGAATTTTACTCGGAAGTAATTTTCTTTATTTTTATTTTTCATGTAAATGGCACCTATCAGTAAATAAATGCCAAAGCAGTTTTTTATAAACCAAGTCTAACATTGCTATTCTTCCATAATTATATTTTTTCTTGGCTATAATATTTGTTTTTATAGTGTTGTCAAGATTAGTAAGTGTATTGAAGCCTGAAATATGGCAGGTTCTAAATTTAGAAGCCTCAAAACCTTAGAAAATGTAGAATTGTTGATGTTTTTTTTTTAGATTGGGTTATTTAATAATTTGATCATTATCATTCTTGACAATCATTATTTATCAGGTTAGTAACTTGGATAACCATAAAAAGAGGAACGAAGAGTTGAATTAAGTATTTTGAAATCCTTTTTAATTTGCTATCATGTCCTTGCTTTGAAAGGTAAAGTGCATTACTGCAATACATATAATATGTTCTATGCCCTGTTTTTGCAATTACTGTCTTAGGCTAAAATTGCATTCTTCCATTTTTATCGGCACGTCATTAGAAGTTTGTAAATGTGCCATATGTTCTTTGAGGCTTGAGAGTCTAATTTGAGTCGGTGAAAAAAGAAGAAAACCAAAAGTTTCGATCCATGTCCCATCATTATATGTAAAGTGGTTACTGTAATAGCACAAAAATATTATCACTATTTGTAATTTTTTTTAAGGGCTCGGATATGGAGGTGTAATTTTTATCTAGTCTATCATAGTCTTGGCTTTTATGAAACTTTGGTTTGTTTTCCTTTCTCATTTTTCTTTTTTTTTTTTTTTTTCTCTGGCCACATGATTTCTATTTCTTTTATGTATTTTACAATTGTTACTAATATAAAATATACTTGTATTGCCTAGAATATTATTTTGCATTGATATTACGCTATTCTATTTTTACTGTCCTTGCAGCCGTTCGCAATGTATCATCAACATCCGCAGTGCTATCAATAAGATTGATGAAGTTGATATCCCATCAAACAATGTTGTCTTGACTATTGTTGACCTTGCTGGAGCTGAAAGAGAAAAGAGAACAGGGAATCAGGTACCAATCTTTTATTATTTGTCTTCGTGGGGGCGGGGATCAAACTTAGAGGAGATCTGATTATTCGGAAATAATGCTAGTCACTGACGATGACGGGGTCACCGAAGGCTGGTGGGGTGAGAATTAGCGCAGTCTGGAGCAAGAGAGAGAGGGTAGAGTAGCGATGAACCCTCTAGTAAAGGAGGGTTTATATAGACTGGGTGGAGTCCCTTATGATAGGAGTCAAGGCTTCATATCCGCCTGGCAGAGTTCAACCTATAATTTGTGCGGCCTCGTGAGATAAGGATTTCTTTTGGATTTCTCTCTCTAGTCTGGTCAGGGGAGTCTTGAAGCACCCTTGATTCTAGCCACTAGATTGTTGAACCTCGATCTCGCCGAATGCAAATATCCATTGAGGTAGGGAATCTTTGGATCTTTCTCTTTGTCCAAGGAAAGGGATTACCCACTCGGTTCCATGCTAGTCTTCTATGGCCAATCTCTGGGAGATTCCTCCATGGTACAATGGCGTGGGGAACATCCCTATGTTCGCGGGCTTAAGCCATGTGGAAAGCAATGATATAACTTGGCCTTACTAGTGTGGCCTGGGTACCTAGTCTTCGCACAATTAGTAGTTGTAAGACTTACAAGGTTGTGATTGTCCACTTAAGCATGGTTTTACTGGTTACATGGTTTTACTGGTTTGCAGGGGCCTAGATTGCTCGAGAGTAATTTTATCAACAACACATCAATGGTTTTTGGTCTATGCTTAAGAGTATGTATGCTAAACTTTGTTTATGGGCATGATTATTGTTCTCTTTCTCTTTTTCCCTTGCTTGTTTGTATCTCTGTTATAATGCCAATCATTCCTTATTTTCAGTCGCTGTTGGAGCACCAGAAGAACCCCAAGAAGCCATTGCAGAAGCACTTCCAAAGCTCCTTGGTGACCCCTTTTCACTTGTTCCACCTATTACTAGTTTATTGTAATTATATGTTTTATGCTCATTTTTGGATGATTCTTTCTTAAGAAAAAATATATTTTTAAAGTAAAAATAAAGGATAGAATTTGAATTTTGGTGTTATTTTGGAACAGTTAACTCGGTATTTACGAGATTATCTAGAAGGCAAAAGGCGAATGGCTTTGGTATGCCGGTTTTATTACAATTATTCTGTTATTGTTTGTTACATTACACTTTGAGAACACTTAAATCACTTTCATGAGGATGAATTGTAGTTACTTATCTCTTAGCATTTTTCATTTTTATATCACTTGAATAATGTTATAGCTTCTCATATTTATTTCTTAATACCGTGTGTGCAGATTTTAACTGTAAAACCAGGAGAGGAAGACTATCTTGATACATCCTTTCTGCTAAGACAGGCTTCACCATTTATGAAAATAAAGTATATTCCTTTCCTTAATAAACAAATATTTCTACTTGTAATACACTTTATACATGGTTTTGTGGCAACTTTACTCTTGTAGGTTTAATAATGTAGAAGAACTCGTCCCTTCACTTTGTACGAAGAGAGATATTCAGATGCTGCCAAGAGTAAAGCAGCTGAAACGAATGAAGTTTACTTGCCCTGAAGCGTGTCAGGTATTCTTATTGCCCCATTAGGATATGAATCGTTTACATCCTCATTGTACTAGATGAATCTATACTCTTAACCTTCGATGGGACAAGCCAGTAGATTCATTGTCCTTTTTGAGTCTTGTATTGCAACTTACAAACCCCCTGTTATCTTAAATTTTTTCTGTTTTTATTCTCACATGGCTCGATTATATGGTTATTGAAATTGAAAATCTTGTGCATTGACTTCATTTTTTATGATTTTACCCCCTTTTGGTTATTGGAGAACAAACATTCCTTTGATACTTGAGACTAGCATGTAACATATATTACCTCAATGGAAGTGCACATGTAGGTTACAAGGTTTTACATTCCTGACAATTGATTTCTTCCTGTATCTCTAATAAAAGGATTCTTTCTGTACATGCTTTACCATTCTTCTTAGCTTTAGGCTTTTTTTTTTCAGAATGACGGAGGAAAAGGTGTTGAAGATGAATACCGCCATCTTAAAGAAGGTTGTTCAAATCGTAGATGTAATTTTTTGTCACGTTGTGGCTTCAACTTACACCACTTTGTTATTTGTCACTCTTTTCTTTCTGCTAAGGTGAACATCAATACTCTCTCTCTCACTCTCTCTCTCATTTTGAAACAGGGGAACTTCTCCAAAAAGCTGAGGTTAAATCTCAGAATTGTTCAGCTCGTGTTGCAAGAACTATTAATTTGGAAGTAAATGAAGGTACATCCCAAGAGGCCATGGAATGGGCAAAGAAAGAAAGAGAGAATGTAATCATGCAAAATTTTACCAAAGCTTTATGGAATGTCCTGAAGGGATATAAAGAAAAACTTGAGGTAAAAATTCTTTGTTAGTACATGTTTTTTTTGGTTTGGACTTGCCATTATTGCCATCACCACTCTTTGAGTTTGTCTTAGGCATAATCTTTGATGCTTTGAATTGGTTATGGATGCAAGCTTTCAGCATCAACAAAATCTGAGAAGTTTCTTCTGAACAGGTGGCTGAAAACCAAATCCAGAGCCTTCAAGAAAGACTTGCAAATGAAATGGTCCGGCGTGCTGAACTTGAAAATGAAATGAAGGATTTAAAAGTTAGTTCACATGAGAAAGAAATTTCTCCTCATGATTATAGTGCCAATGGATCTGTTGAGCTGGAAGGCTGTCAACGTTCTGATGACCATGAGGTACCTAAACAGCAATTTTTGCCGACAGGATTCCTAATTTTGTTTCGTAATGCCTAAAATTTCTATTGTAACAGTTCCTGCTCCAGTGCTTTTTTCATTCTGTTACAGGATTCCTAATTTTATTAAACCATTGCTCCGTTACTGTGTACTCTTTTTGTGCTCAATCAACTGTGTTTTTTCTTTTCTGAGTTTTAATCCATATGTAGGTCTCATTAGGAAGACTTCATTCTAGAAATAAAACTAAATCTATAAATGTAACTTAATCCTTATTGGTACATATTATGGCCACTATAATTTTTTTTCAATCTCTCTCTTGTTTGCTTCGATCCTTCTTATCTTGTTATGGAAAACTCTCCTACTAGTATGCTTGGCATTCTTTTTGTGCTCTGGTAGAGTAATTCAAATGAGACTTATCCTTCATGCCTTTCGCTTGAAAACTTACATAGCAGTGGAGCATGTTTAATATCAGAATGCAGTTATTAAACTTCACCAGTTGACCATGACAATTGTTTCCTCTTTGTTGCTTTTGCAGGTTTATAATTTCAAATTTTTGTTCATCTTATTTCTTGGTAGTACTTAAACCAGTGCAATTTTTTTAATTGGTGCATTATGTTTAGCTAAATGCAGGAGTTTCTTCCTTAGACCTGCATGAATCAGAGTGCACTGCAAGTGAACAAAGATCTAATACCACAGTAAGGCAGTTAGCAATTTTCTCATATTTGTTTATGAGTACTTGCCTCTACTATATTGAGGACTTTTTCTGTCAGATGAATGATTTTGGTGCAAATATTGCTTCATGCCTTGCTGTTGAGCTGCATTGCACTGCTCAGAAATCTGAAGGCTTTCCCAGAAGAGTTGACTACACTGAAGATTCAACAGATTTAAAAGATACAGGAAAAGATGATATTCATTTGAATGGTGATGCAACAGGTTTGATTAGCTGATCATACTAAATAAATAGACTACTTTGTCTTTAATAGACTCTGATTAGAAGGAAGCTAAGAGCCCTGCTTGTATCGTTCCTGATATATTCTTTCTCCTTGGAAACAGAAGCATGAACAAAGAAAACATGCTTCGTAAATTTGTTATTGAGAAAATTTCTGGAAAATGGATCATTTTCAGAAAACAGTTTAAATATGTTCGGAGTACTCAAAGAATCAAATTCATCAGAAACTAATGACATGAAAGTGATTTTGTTCTTATATTTCCACGATGTTTTATTTCCAAAAACACGAAAATTGAAAATCATAAAGTAACTACTAGAATGATACGGACAATATCGTGGAACAGAATCTTTGTGAGGATTAGTTGCTGTCCAAGACTGTGTAGTGGAAAGGTATGTTTCCGTGGCTTATTTGGAGTCTAGCAACCATTTCTCACTTTATGTAAAAATTATTGTTTATAGTTTTGGGTTACAAGACAAATTTTTCCCAACATTGCCACATATGAAACACTTAGTTGAGCAGCTAATATTATTTTTGTATATTTTTGGGATATGAGACAAAAATTTGCCCCAATATTGCTACATACGGAACATTTAGTTGAGCAGCTCATATTGCCATGTGATCTCATCTCCCTAAGTTTTCTGCCAAAAATGGCCTAGATTTGTATCTGGTGATATGATTAGATGTTAATACAACCAGACAACGTCAAATATTATCTGAATATCACATAGACAGTGGTACAAGTATTAGAGTAGGCACATATGATCATTAAGAATAACTAAAATTATTATCTTGGAGAGGCATCTCCGTATTATGTTGCCCTATGGAAACCACAGTCTAGTTACCGTTCATTATAACATTTCAAGATTTTTGCGTCTCTGTTAATTTCAGATATAGAACCTTTGGAGTCAGGCGTGAGCTCTCCTAAGTCACTTATGATTGCAGATGACAGTTGTTACTCAGTGGATGGAGATCAATTGCTTAATGAAGAGGACGAGGTTAGATTCCATTTTACATTTGGAATCATAATGATATCATCAACTACTGTTTCAATACAATTTGCTATATTTTCTGTCTTTATGTTGTGTAATTTTGATTTTGCTATGCTACTGATGATGCTCTCAACTACTGTTTCAATACAATTTGCTATATTTTCTGCTCATGGTGTGTAAATATCCAAGCAGAACAGCTAGCCTCTAAGATAATGTTGGATTTTATGGTTTTTACCATGTTATACCCATCGTTTTACTTTTGCTTAGCATTATGTGTATCAAAAACTTTTCAGCTTTTCCTTCATCCTGAATCAAGGCAAAGGGTCACTATAAAAGTTTATTTTTGATCCCTACAAATCAACTTGTGATTTTCTTTTTTCTTAATATTATGGCACTAAAAAATAAAGATCATGTGTGAAAGTGGATAATTTATTGAACCCAGCAATAGCGAACAAGTTTTATTATGTTATGATTAATAATTATTCTAAGAGGACAAACTTTTTTGAATATTTAAAGTTACAAGTTTGATACTTGTAGAAATAAAATAAAAAAATTATGAGTTGATATCACAGCATTACATCAACTCTTTATGCTGTAAATGTTTGTTGCTACAAAGAAAGTTATCTTTTGATGTAATTTGAACGTATTTATAAATTTCACCTGGTTTTGTGTTATATCCTATTCAGACTTTCCAGTACACCTTAACAGATATTGTTACAGTCATTGATGAGAGAGATTAAGCTCTTAGAGAGGGTTGTAAAAATGTTTTTCAACACTATTTTTCACCCACTGATTGTCATGAAAGGGCCATCCATGTAAGAAAATCACGGATGACCTTTTTATGGCATTTGAAATCTATAAAGTAAGTTTGCAAGTGCAAGAGTTAATTATTTTGGTTTTGTTGTTTAATATAGAAAAGGTTGCATCAGCCAATAATGCCCAAGGAAGACGTAGAATTGGCGCCAGGTTGTGACGTCCGTAGCGTGCCGAAGTTTGATTCTTGCAACAAGCCTTCGAATGAAAAAAAGCCCAAAAGGTTAGTGGGTGTGGAAATTCAATTAAAAAAAAAAAATACGTATGGTTTATTTCTTGGTCTTATAATAATACTATAAGCAAATTTTCCCTTAAAATCCACTTATTTTGTTTATGCTTTTCCTTTTTGTGAATAATCAGGAGACTCCTGCCCGCTTCATCCATCTTATTAAGAGAGTCGAGTGGAATGGACTTTGAGGATGAGAATCTGAATCCAAAGGTAACTTTTAAGGTTTCAAACTTCGACTATTTTTGTTTTTTTTTTTTTTTTTTGAATAGCCACTCCCATGTGGTATAAATGTTTATTGTGTTGGTGAACCAATCTGAATTGACTCAAAACTAGTTCTACAGTTTTCTTGCTGTATGCGAGCTCGCTAAAAACCCCCATCCTCCATTTACAGGGAGCTAGAGGAGTAGAAAGGAAGTTGGCTTTAGATGAGAGAAACAGAACTCAGGGAAGCATCTCTCTCCTTCGTTTGCTTAGGGGCAATCTTCATCTCTAGCATAGCCACTCTCAAAACTTGTAAACTTCATAATGTATAGGTGTGGGTTTTTTTTTTTTTTTTGGGCCGGTGTAGGCTCTATAGGCTCATTTTGAGAATGGAAGAAAATAGTTTTAGTTTAAGCTTAAGTTGTTGTGATTTTAATGTTTGTATTGTTGCCAATACTATATTTTGTAATATTTTTAGTGATTGGTTACGAAACTATTTACATTCTCTCCCTAAACTTGTATAGACTATCAATATTATATTTTATTCAATATTATATTTTATAGTAACAAGTTTGCCTGTTTTATTATTACCAATAATGTACTTTATAGTCGTTTTGTATATGACCTTTAGATTATTGAAATCACAACATTATTTGATATTTATTATGAGTTGATATTTGTTTGTGTTATCTTTTTTGTGCATAATCACATAAAAAATAAATTTTCTTCGCAATTTTTTATTCATTTTCTTAACTCAACCGGAAAAAAATTAAAAAAATCCAAAAAAATGAGAATGGAAAAAAAAATGATTCTTTTATTTGTAACGTTTTGCTAATTATAGACCGGTAAATTTAGGGAGACATCTAAATTTGATGGGTAAAATATATAGTTGATATAATTATTTCTTTTAACATAAAAATGCAAAATTTTGTAAGTACATAAAAGATACAATAACATTCAGTTAAGGGTACTACTAGGCCTTGCCAGTGCCCTAGTATGGTGTGATGGGCTTGGCAAAATAATAATTCTAATCGACGGGCTCAAGCCCAGGGTTCAAATTTCGGGTGTGGTTAACAAAATTGGACTAGCAGCTTATGACATGTTTGTTTTGGGGATAATAGAGATAAAATTTACTACATAATTTTTATCATCCATTACATATGTTTGGATGGGAAGTAACAATTTCTTTGACCTCCATATGAGGGTAAATTTTTACTGTGGGTGGGAGTTTGGTATCAAAGGGTAATGAAATTTTTTTATCCTTTTCTCATTACTCCTGTAATATTTATTTTCTTAATTAACTTTCACCGTTTCAAAACTTTTAGCATTCCAATCATAATATAATTATTATCGGATAATATTTATTCTCTCATTCTAAACATAAATACTATAGATTTGTTTCGCTAGTAATCGGATAACAATTACCCTGTAACCTTTTATCCTCAAAGTTTTCACCCTATAACAAACATATCCCCAAGGTAGTTGGGCCGAGCTGTGGACCGTTTCGACGAAGTATATCTAAGTCTACCTTTATATCCATCAACATATAATATCAAAATTGTTTAGTTATCTATCTTTTTTTTTTTTTTTTTTACTCTCTTATAATTTTAAATTTTACGTGCTATCTCTCTTTATTTTGCATTCTAATTTTTCTTTTTTTGCAAATTTTTAAGCTAAAACATACACACTCTCTCTAACTTTTTGTTGAAAACCTAAGCTTTAAAATAAAAAAACAATAATAATAATCATCATCACCCCTCCAAGTCCTATTTGGCGCCTGTAACTTCGAAATTTAAAATCATTTATAATTCAAAATTCTAAATAATTAATGAAGTTTGAACATTTTTTTGGAAATTTAAAGTTTTAAAATCAATAATAATGATAATAATAATAATAATAATAAATTAAAAAATTTACCAATAAAATTTCGTGTTTAAAATTTCTCACATAAATGTATATTAATTTATAGAGGCAAAATATAGTAACTTATTTCTTTAATATTATTTACGTATTTTAAATACATAATTTTAGGTCATAATCAAGTAAATTTATCATTAATACCTAAAAAGAAACCTACGATTAATAATATTAACAATAATGATAACACTTTTCAATTGAGTTATTTTATAAATTAGTCAAAAAATTTATTTTAATACATCTAAGAATATGGTACTTTTAACTCAAGTTGCTTTTACGAAATGATTCAATAATTAAAAAATAAAATACAAACTGTATACTGCAATTGTCAAATGATTAAAATAAAAAAATTATTAATCACATAACGTTTTACAAAATAGTTAATCTAAATCCTAATTTAAAAAAAAAATTGATACAAATCTAGGCCTTAATATTTTTTTGGGTCGAGTTTAGATTTATGTAAATATTTATCTAAATTTAGCCCACTTGGGCCTAAGTTTAGTATACCTAAAAAACAATTTATATATGCTTCACATTTAAAATTTTAATTTCATATATAAATATAAAATACTTTTTATGCGTTAAGTTTATTGTTGAAGTAGGATTTTTTTTATATCATATGTCACATTATATTATTTTATATTACATACCTTAGTTTATTTTTTTAATCGAGTCCATTAAGTAGGTTTAACTTAAACCAAATTTTGTTGTTAGGAAGACTCTAAAAATGGGTAGGACCGAGGTTTAATAAAATATAAGTTTTTATTAATACTCAAACAAAACCTTAATTTTGATTGTTTATACCAGTTCACTAAAATTAACACAAATAAATAATATTAATATTTAATTCATAATTCAATAACTATTTTATGAAACTATTCAATTTTATTGGAATATTTTATAATATATTTAAAAATGTACGCAAATATTGGGCAGTGTAAATATAGTGTGCATGTGTATATGATTGTTGTCAAATAGTTTGCGAGGATAGTCATTGGATTTTCTTTTCCCTAAATTATATAATTTTCCTTTAATTACGTATTAAAATGCAAATTGAATTTTAAAGATAGTAATAAAGTTAATTATATTCTTTTTTTTTTTGCGAAAATTAAGTAGAAATCAGTTACAACTAAAATGTAATAAAAGTTTATATATTTAGAATTCTTATTTTAAAATATATTTTTTAATCCAAAAATTCAAATTTTTTTAATACATTTTCTAAAAAAATATTAAACATTTAATATTTTAGTTTTTTATTTTTATTTTTAGCATTTAAGAAATTAAACTCGTGAAAATGAAATATTTTTACTACAAATTTAATTTTATATATATTTTTTCCCCTAAAAAAAGAGTGGTCCTGAAATTAATGCATGACAAAAAAAAAAAAAAAAAAAGAAAAAAAAATTGGGAATCAACGAAACTTTGAATTAGTGAAGCTTTCTTGGATCAAATCATTAGAAAGATGATTCTCTAGCTCTACATACTAATGGCATTTCTAATCCATGTGCTTCATTCATTGTCCTCTAATCGCCATCTAAAAGGTGCATTATCACAAAA
>QLOD02157456.1:0-13945 GCA_003260245.2 Sideroxylon spinosum
CTCTCTCTCTCTCTCTCTCTCTCTCTCTCTCTCTCTCTCTCTCTCTCTCTCTCTCTCTCTCTCTCTCTCTCTCTCCATCCATGTGTGTGTGAGAAAAGAAAAGTGGAGGCAAAACGTAGTAAGGAAAAAGGAAATGAAAATAAAAGATTTCAAATTTATTTATTTTTTTCGTTGGGTTAGAAAAATAAGGATAAGTTGAATAGATATTTGTCAACAACCATTTATCTTTTATTTAGTTAACTATAGAAAGTGATTATATATAAGTAATTTTATTTTCCTTGAAAAAATTTTCCCCTTGACAAACCCACTATTTCGACATGATAATCTGTTGGCTGCTTATTAGTAAGTTTCTTTGTGTGGATTGAATGTATAATGCATATGATGGGTGTTTGTGCATCTCTACAGGTGTATGGATGCTAATTATATAATTATTATCTTGTAGAAAAGAAGCATAGTAGAATTGGGAAAGAAACTGGATGAGACAATCCACTTGGAAAAAACAAGGATGACCACAAAGGATGTTAATATTGACCCCGATTCTCAGAATATTCCAGTAGATGATCTCCCGCCATTGGTTAGTGCATTAAAAGCATCAGCAGAACAAAATGCTGCCAGTTTTCACTTTCCCGGGCATAACAGTGGACGAGTTGACCATCATCATTAAGTTAGCTTATTGGTACAAGGCCATTTCTTCACGACTTACCTGAGCTTCCAGAGCTTGACAACCTTTTCTCTCCAGAAGGCCCCATATTAGATGCACAGAAACAAGCAGCCGAACTGTTTGGAGCATCCGAGACATGGTTCCCCATTGGTGGATGTAAGGTCTTATTGTGGCAAATCTATACAAAATCTCAAATTAAATATGCTAGAGTTGAATGTTTCCTAAATTAAAGAGAATAGAAGATTTGCATGTTTCCTAAATTAAAGATTTTTTAAGTTGGCAAGTTTCCAAAAGATCACAATATTCCACTACAAGTCAACAACTGAGCAAGATACAATTCTACATGGATTAGGATTCAGTAGAGCAGAAATTCTAATACGCATTGCAGGCAGGCGTGGGAAGCACGCGGCTACGCCACATGGATGTTGGGAACTCGTAGGATGCACGAATGTTCAAGCTATAAAGATTATGGAAGATTCTATTTCTATTTAGGAAATCTATTTCGCTTAGGAAATCTGATTTTAGAAAATCTGTTTATATATTTGAGTTCTAATTGGAATAGGATTTTGTAAGTCTATATATATGCACCCATTCCTTTATGAGCTTATAGGTCGTTCTTTTATTTTTCTTTGTATTCTCACTATACTTTTTGTGCGAAGTAGAAAGCCTACTTGTAGGGTTAGTCGAGTGATTCAAGCAAGATCGTGAAAGGATTCGTGCGAGTGATTTGTAAAGAATTCAAGTAGGTTCTTATAACTCGTTGATAGAATGATTTGTTAATAAGAGGTTTTTCTCCCTGAGAAAGGGTTTCCTCGTTATTCTTTGAAGTTAAGTTAATAATTCTATGGGTGTTTGTTTGATTCGGTATTTTCAGTGGACAACTTGTGGAATTCAAGCGGTGACTATGGCTACATGTTCTCCTGGAGACTCCCTTATTCTCCCTCAAAATTCCCATATATCTGTTGTCTCTGCAATGGTATTATCTGGTGTGTTACCAGAGTACATCTTTCCCGAGTATGATTCTGCTTGGGACATTACTGGTGGGGTCACTCCATCATAGGCAAGTATATAATTACATTCTTGCATGTGAGCTTAGAGCTAGTTGGTTCTCTAGGTGGCAAAATGGGCAGGTTAGGTGGATTAGTGATAGGTTTAAAAGGATTAGAGGTTAAATGAGTATAATTTAAAAAGTGGATTTGGACATGGTCAGATTAAATACGAATTAATATAAACCTATGAACTGGTATTTAATTCATATACTTATGACCAATCTATTTTTTTTAAAATTCAAAATTTTATTTAAATTGATGTGAATGTATATATATAAATTATTATATTGATCCATCCATTTGGAATTTTGGAGAACTAAAAAAATAAAATATATAGATTTTTTTTTTGAAAACCCCCTAAAAAGTAAAAATTCCCAGTGTTTTGCAGTTCGCAAACAAACAAAAGAAAGGGTCTCTTGTCAGAGAGAGAGAGAAAGAGAGCATGTTAAAGAAGGGTTTTTTACCCCAGTGGGCAAGACAGAACCGATTTACACAACTGCGGGGAGGTTTGGAATTTTTTTACCGAATCGTTTATACCATAAAAAATAATTTATAAAATTATGTATGATTTGTTTAAAGACTTTGGAACAAAATACGTTTACACCATAAACAAAGATTTAACAAAAAAAAAAATTCTAGAAAAATTATGTATGATTCGTTTACGTGGGCAACGATTCTGGAACAAAATTCATTCACACCAGAAATGAAGATTCAACAAAAAGAATTCCTGTAAAAATTGGGTATGATTCGTTTACATCGGCAACAATTCTAAAACAAAATTCGTTCACGCCATAAATAAAGGTTCGAATTTGTTTTCTCCATAAACGAATTCAGGTACTTTGCAAGTCACATCTTTCTTCTCTGCACCTGTACAATCCTATACATTCTCGCCATTTTTTCATACGGCTACTTAGATTTTGTTTACACCGTGTACGAAATTGATCATCATTGTTCATACTGTAAACGAATTTAGCTTCCAGTTCCTCTTTCCATTAGAGTCCCGCACTCTATCCTTGTTGTTTACTGTTCGCTTCCTCCCATTTTCAGTGTACCTCAAGATACCATGGTCAGACCAGCTAAAGCTAGCTAGTTAGAGAATAGATGTGAATGGTCTGCTTATCAAAGTTCACCACTACAGCACGCGATTGGACTATCATTGAAGAAAACAATGAAGTTGAAGCCTTTTCAGATGGGATTGGACGTGCCATTGGAGAGTATTCAGGTTTTCATTACGTGAGTTCTCTATATATACGTATTATAAGGATCTTATATTTCTACAGCTATTTAGGAATATGCTTGGTATATTGATGCTAGTTTCAGAAATTAGATTTTGGATCCGGCAGTACTGTTATTTAAGGTACATATATCTTCTGTATGTTTATTATACGTTATATGTTTGGATTGATTTTGATAACCTTATAATTATTTAATTGGGAAAAATGGTAATTTTTAGATTTATGGTGTGAGGTTTTAAGTTTATTAAAGAAAATATTTTGTAAATAGTGATTATAGATTTATCTATTTCAAGTTTTAGATGTTACAGTATAAAATTGAATTATATAACTAATTAAATTATCATGTGATGGTTATTTATCGGAAAAAATAATAATCGTTTAATGAATTACATTTAAACCTTAATTAAGAATATGTAAACTCATTTACCTTTTATTCGTTTTCATCAAATGTAATGACAAATTTCATGAAAGTTTTAAGAAATATTTTTTTTATGAGCTTGTAAACAATAGTTTGAAATTAAAAATAATAAAATAGTAGAACTTATAACTAAATGTGAACCGTACTAAGTTAGTTTAAGGTTTGTTGGGTTGCATTGTCTTATTATTAAGTGATTAAAAATTTATTTTATTTTATTTACCAATTTAGTAATCTTCAAGTAAAGTCATAACTTCGTCGCTTATTTATAGGGGTTCATGGCTCAGAAGCTTGTTTTACTCTTTTGCTTTTGGGGAAGAACTATTACAAACTCAACGGACGATATAAGTTATGACACATAGTGTAGACGCATCATCAAGGTTAGCCGAAATTACATATACTTGATGCTGTTGGCAAAGTCATACGATATTACTAATGTTGATGCAGTTTAGTGGAAGACCAAGGTCACCTATCGATACCCCATTATTGGGAGTGGAGGTCATATTGTCCACAAGCCTCTGGTAGTATTGGACAATGATGGAGTGGAGATGATGGTTGATGTCCTTGATCTTTTGAATCGTAACCATGCAGACATGTTCTTGGAGTTTGACCCTAAAAACACATCACCATTAGCTGAAGATGTTGTTTGCCTACCATCTCATTCTCCAAATCAGATTTTGGTTAACACTTTTGTTTATACCATGCCATCAACATCAGAAGATCCTCCAATGCACCATGAATACATTACTCTATTAGTTTCATTTAATAAGTAGAACACTAGGGCAGGGTAGTGGAATTCTTACCCCATATGTGAGTATGTCCAGCAACAAGGTGACTATTGGGATTATGGAAGTAACATCTAGACCATCTTAATGATGGAAGAGATACCTTGGTGAAAGATAAAGTAGGAGTAGAGTAGTTGGATAGAATGGATGATACAGTGTTCGAAGCTCCCACTACCATAACTTTGCACTATCCTGAAGACCAGTGAATGCATCAACCCATGTCTGATATGTTCATAACAATTATAGTGGATGATAGCACATCTGACTGGGCCCTTTTTGCTCCACATCGGATGTGGAACACAGAATGTCAAGAGCCATATGTTGGCCATATGTTCAAGAGTAAGGAAGAATTGGTTAATGCAATGAAGCATTATTTTATTAGAACAAATCAACATTTTGTCACTGTTGACTCGAACAAGAAAACCTGGGCCATTAAGTGCCCAAGAAAGACAAAAAATAGTGCAATTGGCATGTTCGAGCTACAAAACTCAACTCCCATGGGCTATTTGACATTACCAAGTACGAGGGCCCATAAATCTATATGTATGTGCATCTTAACGAAGATCACAACTAGATCAATACGAACTTCATTGTAGGGGCCATCGGCCATCTTGTGAGATCAAACCCAGGAGTACCCATTATCACACTTCAAGTTGTCATTCATGAAAAATTTAAATATTGGGCATCCTATCGAAAGATATGGTTGGGAAAGTAGAAGACCATTGCCTAAATATTTGGTGATAGGGAGCAATCTTATCTTATGCTGCCCAAGTTTATGAAAGTAATTACGTCCTACAATCCTGGTAGCGTCGTTCACTATGAGCATTTCTCTTACATGGTTGGTGCTTAACGTGTTTTGAAATATGTGTTTTAGGCATTCAAGCCCTGTATAGATGGCTTTGCGTATTGTTGGCTGGTTATGAATAAGGACGGAACGCACCTGTATGGGAAGTGCATAAGGAAATTGCTTATTGCCATGGCTATACATCCAAATATGCAAATCTTTCCCCTTGCATTTACGTTTGTTGATACAGAAGATTATGACAGTTGGAAGTACTTCTTACGAATGGTCAAACGTCATGTTTGCCCAAACCGTGAAGGCTTTTGCTTGATTTCTGATCGACATATGGGCCTGTTGGCCATAGTTGCATCACTACAATCCGGTTAGGTCGATTCCTTCCACTGTTATTGCCTTTGACACGTTTCTACCATTTTTAAAAAGAAATACTTAGGTAGATAAATCAACGACCTGTTATGGGAAGCTGCGATTACCCCTTAAGTTCGATAGTTTGAGGCCACTATGGATTTCATAAGATTGATAAACCAAAGTGCTTGGAAGTATTTGGATGACATTCCAAGAGAAAAGTGGACTTTTCTCACGATGGTGGCCGCAACTATGGAACGAAGACTACTAACTTGTCGGAGTGCTTCAATAATGTTATGGAAGAGGCCAGGAGTTTGCCTATCACTGCAGCTGTTCAATTTACATTCTATAAATTAGTTTTCTATTTCGAACATCGTAGGCAGATTGCAAGAATGCCATGGCAAACGGAGCAAAAGTAACTCCTCGAGTATTTGAAATTCTCCAAAAATACGAAGCTATGTCCCTTCATCATCAGGTCACATTTTTCCATCACATTGATGGAGTTTGCCAAGTTGTAACAGGTGCCCACAAAAACAAAGGAAATAACACTGAATTTGTCAAGCTACGTAAGGGCCAATGCAGTTGCAAGAAATGGTAGATGTTTCGGTTCTCTTGGTCACACGTTATGGCAGTATGTGAAAGGAGAAACATCGATTGGATGCAGTTTGTATCTTTAAAGTACTCTATGGGCGTTTATGTGAGTACATACATGCCTGCATTTTAACCATTACAATATGAAGACTACTACGAACAAGTCAACGCATCATTTTTCATCCCGGATCCTATGACTACTGCGAGACAATGGCCGATCCAATTTAACAAGGATTTGAAACAAGATGGACAAGTCCGAGAGGGGATCTCAGATACATTGTGGCCTATGTAAAAAAAAGGGTCACGATGGTCCTTTCTAGGAACCATGCATAATCATCCTCTGTATTTTTGCCATTTTGTTAAGAGTAGTGTATTGTGTAGTTATGATGTAACTTCTTAAGTTGTTAACTTACCTAACCTTATCACTTATCAAATAGTTAATGTAATGTAACCTCATAAGTTGTCAAGTTGTTAACTTAACCAACCTTATCATTTATCAAGTAGTTTATGTAATGTAACTTCTGAAGTTATAACGTTGCTAATGGTATTTTAGTTAATCATTAAAAGTTGTCAAATTGTTAATTTATCTTATCATTTTAACTTACAAAGTTGTTAATTTATACTATGAACTTATGTTATTAAGCGTCGAAAATGTTAATGTTACATTATTACTTTGGTAAATAGCTATATCTTGTGCACATGACTTACTTAGTCCTAGGCCGAAGGATCCAAGTGTCCTCACATCACAAGAGGAGCACCGTTCAGAGTTGATTTGGCTTGAGCTGACGTAGATAACTATTATATTCTGATTATGTTAATTCTATATGTAAAAATATCACGATTATGTTATTTATACGTTTTAATGCAATAAGCATACTTTGATGAGTTTCCATTTTTGAATACAGTACGAGGAGGTCTTGTACTGTAGGATCAGTATTAAGAACTTACACGCTGTATTTCGTGACGGCCAAGATCATCACATCCTTCGACACTTTGTGAGAGCCGGTTTCTATGGCTTCTACAAGATGGTTGCAGTACATTTGTATTAGCTATTACTGACTTCACTAATTGAACGATGGCAGACAGAGACGCACACATTCCACTTACCAGTTGGAGAGGCTACTATCACACTGCAAGATGTGGCCATCCTCACGGGTCTACGTATAGATGGTGATCCTGTTACTGGGAGGGGTCAAAGGCGTTTAATTGCCAAGTGGTAGGATTTATGCCAACAATGTCTAGGGGCGACACCACCAGCCATTATTATATCAGGGGGTTTTATGCAGCTTGGTTAGCTAGTACATCAATTTGCGATTTTGCCAGAGGGAGCTCCTATTGAGCAGATTCAGTATCATGCCCGTGCATTGATCCTTATGATGATTGGTTGTCACCTACTATCAGATAAGACTGGAAATAGGGTTAAGTAAATGTATTTACCCTTACTGAAGGACTTGGATCAATGTAATAAGCTAGTATGGGGTGTAGCTTACCTAACTTGCTTGTATTGAGAGATCTGTTGTGCTTCTTGAAGGAAGACGTCTGATGTTGTTGGGCCTCTTGCCCTCTTACAGGTATATTTTTATTTTTTTCATATTTTTTATTTACATGTACAAACACATATTTTTTTTTATATCCGCCTAATGCATTATTGTATTGGTTCATAATAGGTGTGGCCGTAGGAGAGATTATCTATGTTCCGTCTAGATATTAGATTTCCACCGCCTCCACGTCATATGCTTATTAATATCGAGTTACTAGGGGATCTATTAGGTTACTGATGGAAGGGGCACCCTGATATATCTCATGCCCGATAGCTATGAGAATGTTAGAATCAACTATAGCTGATGCGAGATGAACAGATTAAGTGGTGCCCTTACCCTCAATTTTTTTTTGGAGAATCTACCAACTTATTATTGTGAAGGGTTCGAAATTTGGTGCAACAATGTGCCCCTATTATGCTATAATATCGTGGAGTTGCATTTACCTGGTCGTGTCATGTGACAGTTTGGGCTACACCAAGTGGTGCCAGAGACGTGCGAAACGGATAGACAGTTGCATGCTACTGATAGAAATGGATAACCTAACTTCTACTGGGGCCTATACCATGAACCATACGTTGCCATGTGGATAGAGAGAAGGCATCAAGTGATTAGGGGTGAAGTGTTTCTTGGATGCATGAGATTTGATGACCTATACATGCAATGGCATTGATCAGTCACTCGAGTAGTCATTGGACAACTGATAGATATACCGGTGATAGGGCCCTAAGCAATTGGTGTAGATAGAGCTATCTTGGTAAACTAGTCATCATTTTATAGTATACATTCTATTTTACTCCGTATATAAGGAATTTTGTTTTGATTATATTTTTCTACGCACAAATTGATGCAACGGTATGCATGTATTAGCTCGCCAATGAGGCGTCTCGAGCTACAGATCTTCAGACTGCACTACAATTAATTTGTGAGATATAACAGCTCAGTGGTACAATGGTAAGGGCCTAGGACGATGAAGAGTAACTGCGGGCACCATTAGGGTGCCCTTGACATGGGTTAAGTCGAGATGATACAGGTCCATCAAATACTGTGCCAATTCAAGGTTTTGGGAGACACCGTCGGGGTAGAGGAGTAATGATTGCCCCTAGCTTCAGGTCATATAGCCCATGAACCAGTTGATTCTATCCCACAGCCAGATAGTCCTCCATCGGGTAATGACATTGGATTACTGAATTACAGAGATGATCATATTGGAGGACTAGAGTCCCCACCATTCGACCACGCTACCATGGAGATAAGGACCCCTATACCAGCTAAGCACACTTCAGATCCAGTAAAACATAGTGCATCTCTAACCGAGCACCCTTCAGAGCCAGCTGAGCATACTTTTATTTCATCTGACACTGTGCATGATGAATAGGCTGACATATTTCAAATCGAGCTTGTGTCAACATTAGAGGGTTTAAGGCCCCCTAAAAGTACCTCAATTGATGCGCTACGTTGCATTGCATCGACACCTATCTTTACACCACATACGCCTATCAGACATTATGGGCAAAAGAACATACCGATACTATGCCATTATCAGACCTTGAGATTGATATGAAAACTACTATCATGCCAGGTGTGGAGCCGTTTGAGGTGACACAGTCACAAAGTGACCTCGGAGGAAGTCAGACAGAGACACAAGAGGTGGGTCAGGCTCAGGGACGAGTTCCTATAGACGCAGACGCAAGTGTCAAGCCTGAGTTATAGCTAGGTGCACAACTTTATTCCACTGCCACCTTCCCAGCCACAGCATCATTCACCACGACCACAACGTGTATGTAAGAGGCCTCGATGTGGCACCGAGTAGGAAATGTGAGTTCCTTTTTAAGGAGAGTTTTTTTTTTTTAATTTCACTTTTACTTGAATGGATTTGATAAGTGATCTTAATCATTTAGGGATGGGATATAAGTGCTTAAATGCTTTTGTGTACATCTTGCATACAAAAGTGGTGTTTTTATTTTGGGGGGGGGGCATCTTTTGTGATTAATAGTCACCTTTTCACTGAAGGGGAAAAATAGTTTCAGCCAATCAAATGAGTGAGTGCCATCTTATTTTTATGGTTAATGTAGGTGAAAAAAGGACACTTGAAAAACTCTTAACATATTGTTCACATACTATCTATGTTGGGTAGGTATCTTGATATCATTGAGATCTCATTGTGTTCACATACTTTTTCTCATGGTGTTCTTAATTTAATCTAGTGAAAGAAGGTACACCTCTCTAGATTGACTCAATTATTCCCTAGCTATTTTGTCTTCTCTTTTGTAAAATTTCTTGTATTATTATAAGTAACCTCTATTGTTTATAAGCAGGTTTTACTAGAGGGTGGATATTTGCACGAACATTTAGTGACAAGTGTTCAATTCATGTATAAAAAATTTCTAACTTCTCATGTTCATTATAGAATTTTCAGTCATTATGCTTGTGTAACTTAATTTTTTTTTTATTTTTTTTTTTTGTACTAAGTCAATTACGTCTCTTAATTTTTTATGACCCAATCACAAATCCTTTTTATTATTCTATTTCTGGAACTTGTGCTCCAATTTTAAAAAAAAAATACAATTTATGCTAAAATGATTTACTGCCATTTTCTTTACTTCACAGTGAAGAATTAATGCCAATGCACCAATAACAAGACTAAATTTTCTTTTTGACCTATTTTGTTTCTTTTTTGTTTTTCACTTCAGTCAAGAATTAATACTTTTTTCATTTTTCATTAGTTGTGCACATAATGATCCATGGGCACTTAGTAATAAACAATCTACTTGGTCTTTGTTCTATGTATACTGAATAATTGAAATTTTGCTCTTGTAACCATAATACTTATATCATAATTTTGTCATAATATAAATATTAATAATTGTATATGTGGTGTTTCTATTACTTTACTGCTCTTGTATAGCTCCCTAAATACTTATTTTGGTTGCTACTGAACTCTTGTGGAGCTGCATCTTTTTGGTTTTTTGATCTCTCATTGAACTTCTGTTGCTTGTAAGTTAGGAGATATTTATTGGGCTGTTTTGTATCTTCAATGTGTGCTGATTTTGGTGTTATTATTGTTATTCTGCTTTCTTGCTATTACATAGTTGTATAATTGATTTGCTTGAAGACGATGGTGTGCAATTCATTGGGATGCTGAATGCTTCTAGATTCTGTTATTTTTTCATTAGCCTTCTACTCCAGTTTGCTGCTTTCTTGGTTACTGTTTGCTGATGCAATTATTCTAGGGGGACTTATCCTATTTTGAAATGTGTTTATTAGACTTTTATTAGTTACTGCTATATAGCCCTTTGTGTTAATCTTTGGTGGCTTTTAGGTGTTGTAGGTGCCCATTCAGTGCGTGATAAAGCATTTGCTAGAGGAAGGCATATAAATTAGATTATGATTGAGACCCTGTTGAAATTATCAACCAAATTATATTTGCCAAACCCATTTGGGAATTGGTTTGGAATTATGTGGTTAATTTAATTTAACTATTTGGAATGGTGCTCTTGAGTCTATGGTTGTGTAGTTTGAGTACTGTAGTTACACAAACCTTGAAAAAAAAATTCAGTCCGTGATAATGACTATCATATCTAAAATTCAAGTTTGTTCAAACAAAAATAATAGTCAGTTTTTATTATCGGTCGTCTCTGCATTCTTGATTCTTTTGTTTGTTCTTTTGGTATAGTTTTAAGTAAGGCCGATGGACTAGGTGTGAAATTCACCTTTGAAAAAAAAAAAAAGTGGGTCTTCGTTTACTGTAAACGAATATTACATATTTAACCTTTATCATTTACGCTAAAAATGAATTCCATTTGGTACTCAGAGGTGTGAATTTCGTTTAGTGGCCCAGAGGTTCGGATTTGAGCGGTTCGAAAGCTCGGTGTTTGTTTGATTTCGTTTTGGGAGTAAACGAGTTCGTTGCTAAATTCATTTATGTTGTCTATGAATTGCTTAAACAACAATGTTTTCACCGTAAACGAATTTGTTTCTATTCCTGCAAATAAGTTCCAAAAGCACTTCCACCTGTACATATTGGACCACGACTGCCTATTGGGGTAAAAAAAGCCCACTAAAGAAGCAAACTTGTCAATTACATTGCAGCAATCTTTCTTGGATGCCAACTTCTCTACGGATCATTACAGAACAGTCTATATTTTTACATGAATAAGTATATTTTTCCCATTTTGCCCCTTGTTTTTTTTGCCCCTTTCTGTAGAGTCGTCAGTGATGTAGAACAAGATCCTAAAATTCTCAATGGAGCTGCATGGGCGGAACACAGTGAGGAACTGGTGGTAATCGAATCGGTCGGAACAACTGGGCCTGTAGGAACCGAAACGGGCCTAGGAGGTGGGTTCATTTGGCTGGCATTTGAATTTCACTTCATAACGGTTTGATTTTGCGCGTGTAAGCATTTTGGAAAATTTTTCCTCCTCAAATCTTAAATGCATGAAACCCTCGGGAGGAGAGAGAGTTCTGGAGAGGGAGAGAGGTAGAGAACAAAGATTGTTGGAAGGAGATGGGTTTGCATTGATTTTTTTTTAATATAATATGGTGTTTTAACGGATCTAGTTCATGTAATTATACTCATTTATAAATGGGTATTTTATAAATTATCCAATAATAACTTAATTATTAAAATAATATAACCCAATTATTACGGATTTAATTAGACGGGTTGATTGGTATGGGTCGACTTTACCACTCTTAAGTTCTTGTCTTGAATTTCTCAATTTCCAACTATGTATATTGTACGAGTGTCCAATGAAGATACGTGTTTGAGAATTAGATACATTAATTCATTTGTTTAAGAATACAACATAGGAAAATATTTATATATTTAATGTAATTATTTTATTTTATAAGATAATATAATATTTACCGTGTGCTATTAAAATATTATATATATAAATATAAGTTTTATGCATGATTTTATACTAAAATTGAATTACTAAATATGTTTACATAACGTATATATAAAACCAAGGGCAACAAAGGGGTAACGTATCTCACTTAAGTGTCTTTGCCCACGTGTCTTAAGGACAACTAAAGGGTGGTAGTGGCCTAAGAAGACTTAATGAGGCATTCCTTTGCTAAAATAAAGTGGTGAATTATCAAATAAAAATATTTAAAATATTTCTTGTAAAGGTATATTTTTTTATTTCGAGATTTTGTATAAATTCATTAAAACTTATTTTGTTATTTGTACTTGGCATATTTTTAATTATAGTAAATCTATTAAGTGCTTTTTTGAAATTGAATGAGTTTTATCTTCTAATATTTTAATATGAAGATTGGTGTTTTCTATTAGACATTTTCAATTGGAACAATATTATCAAACAAATAATTAATACAAACATCACCATGAAAATGCTTAGTGTAATTTGAATAAAAATTACTAATATAAACTACGTCTTATTTTCCAAGAAAATAATTAAATAGTTTGATACTCACAATTTTCGTTTAAAAGAAACCTTTCTTATAAGAATGTAATAGTTGAAAATATAAATTTATTTTTTAAAGATAATCTAGTAAGAAAATTTTGTTATCGTGTTATTTACTTAGTTATTCAAATTCTTGAATTGGATAGGCACTATAGGAGAGTCTCTAATAATAAAATATTTTGTTGCAGTGTAATTTATTGATTCATTTGTTTACTTCAAACTCTTGGATTGGAAAGGCATTATAAAAGACTGCCTAATTGTTACCCCCAATCCTTTTTGCGGCCACATACCTCCAATCTCTAAGATGAGGATTTGGTTATTAACCCCATCTTCATTTTATAGAGGGGCATGTTCAAATGTTTTTTTTTTTAATTTCAAACTCTTGGATGGGATAGGTATTACAAAAGATTTCCTAATTATTATTTTTATTATCTTTTGGAATTAGATAAGCGTTATAAATAATTTAAATTTTGAGTTTTTCAATCATTTGAAAGTAAAATCATAAGATTACTTATTGATAAAAAAAGGGGGGATGTTAAGATTAAATAAAATTGAATGGCAACAAGATTTGGGCATTTGACTAGGTAGCTATAAAAGGAAGGCTACTACAAAAATGCATAAACATCACAGTTTTTAAGTGTGATGTTTCACTTTCCATCTCGGTCATAAAAGCGTGATTGATCCGAGTGAGATTATAAGTCACCTCTTTTCCATCATAGTTTACGACCGAGGTCGAAAATTTACAACAATCACACACTAAAAGCGTGATCTTTTATGGTAAAAACTAAGATGAAAAGAAATATCGTGTGATCTTTTATGGATTTTAATCTCACTTTTTTTGAAAAACCGTGATCAAATATATCCAAATAATCACGCTAAAAAATGGATAAATTTTAAAAATATTAAAAATCCACATGGTAGCCTGCTATTATGCTATTGTAGTATTGTTTGGTGCTTACCTTGTTTCTGCTGAGAATCGAACTCGTACCATTCATTTGATAATTAGTTTGGTTAACCACTAATCCAAGCTATCACTTACATATATGTTTTACATATTAATACATATAAATAAATTTTTATAACTTTTGGAGTTGC
>QLOD02157462.1:0-13944 GCA_003260245.2 Sideroxylon spinosum
TACCTTGAAGATGAAGCCAAACCAGTAAGGCAGCTGCAACGAAGACTAAACCCCAATATGAAAGAAGTTGTAAAAGGAGAAGTACTTAAGTTACATGATGCGGGTTTTATTGACCCCACATCTTATTCAAAATGGGTGAGTCCTACTCAAGTAGTTCTTAAGAAGTTCAAATGAGAAAGGAGAGTTAGTGCCTTAACATACCCAAACCAGGTGGCATATGTGCATAGATTATAGGCGCTTAAAGCTGTAACCCGAAAGGACCATTTTCCTCTCCCATTTCTAGATCAAGTTCTTGAAAGAGTAGCTGGAAAAAGCTTACTATTGTTTTTATGGATGGATACTCGGGATATAATCAGGTTGAGGTAGCACTTGAGGACCAAGAAAAGACCACTTTTACATGCCCAATTGGCACTTATGCTTATAGACGTATGCCCTTTAGGTTATGTAACGCACCTGCGACTTTTCAAAGGTGTATGACAAGCATTTTCAGTGATATGGTTGAGAAATTCTTTGAAGTTTTTATGGATGATTTCTCTATTTATGGAGACACATTTGATGAGTGTTTATCCAACCTTGAGAAAGTTTTAGTGCATTGTGAGGAGAGTAATTTGGTATTTAATTGGGAAAAGTGCCATTTCATGGCACAAAAAGGAATTGTTTTAAGGAATATAGTTTCATCTCGAGGGATAGAGGTAGATAAAGCAAAAATTGAATCAATCCAAAATTTACCTAATTTTCGATGTGTGAAAGACGTACGATCATTCCTTGGTCATGCCGGTTTTTATCGGCATTTTATTTAGTCTTTTAGTAATATTGCCCAACCATTATGCTCATTATTGTCCAATGATGTCCCATTTGAATGGACGGCATCATGTCAAGAGGCATTTGATAGGCTTAAACACTTGTTAACTACCGTACCTATTATTCAAAGCGCAGATTGGTCTTTACCATTTGAGCTTATGTGTGACGCTAGTGATTTTGAGGTGGGAGTAGTTTAGGGCAACGAAAAGAAGGGAAACCCCCTGTCATTTACTATGCTAGTAAAACTCTAAATGAAGCTCAAATGAATTATACTACTACCCAAAAAGAGCTACTAGCAGTGGTGTTTGCCCTTGACAAGTTTAGGTTTTATTTAGTAGGGTCTCATATCACCGTGTTCACAGACCATGGGGCCTTAAAATATCTTCTTTCTAAGAAAGATGCCAAACCCCATCTCATTAAATGGATTTTACTCCTGTAAGAGTTTGATTTGGAGATTAAAGACAAAAAATGAGTGGAAAATGTTGTAGCTGACCATTTGTCTAGATTGCCACAACATGTGTCTGAATCGAGTGACGTGATAATTAATGAGCAATTCCCTGATGAGCACCTCATGCATGTTAGCACTACCCTTTATGATCAATATCCTTGGTATTCAGATATTGCTAACTTCTTAGTGACAGGACAAATGCCTTCTCATTGGACCAAAGTTGATAGAGGTAAGTTTTTACGTGATGTGAGAAATTTCTTTTGGGATGAACCATACCTCTATAAATATTACCCAGATCAAATTATAAGGAGATGCATTACCGACAATGAGATTCATAGTGTCATTGAGTTTTGTCATACATTAGCTTGTGGAGGCCATTTTTCTATAAAGAAAACTACTGCTAAAATCCTTCAATGTGGATTTTATTGGCCCCCTATGTTTAAAGATGTGCATAATTATTGTTTGAGATGTGATCATTGCCAATGTTTAGGAGCTTTATCTAAACGTAATGAGATGCCCCAAAATCCTATGATCATTTTAGAAATTTTTGATTGTTGGGGGATCGATTTTATGGGTCCATTTACTAATTCTTTTGGTTTTGAGTACATTCTAGTGGCCATAGATTATGTGTCTAAATGGGTAGAAGCCATTGCCACTCGCACCAATGATCACCGAGTAGTGGTTAAGTTTTAAAAGAACATATCTTTTCTCGTTTTAGGATGCCAAGGGCAATCATCAGTGATAAAGGTAAACATTTTTGTGATAAATATGTTGGTAACTTAATGCGTAAATATGGAGTGACGCATAAAGTGGGAATTGCTTATCACCCATAAAACAGTGGCCAAGTTAAATTAGGAAATAGGGAGATTAAAGGAATTCTGGAAAAAACTGTTAATCCCACTCGAAAAGATTGGCCTTCAAGACTAGCTGATACGTTGTGGGCATATCGGACAGCTTATAAAACTATCTTAGGTATGTCTCCCTATCATCTTGTTTTCGGTAAGGCTTGTCACCTACCTGTAGAGATGGAACATAGAGCCTATTGGGCCATCCGGAAATTTAATGAGAGTATAGATGATGCCGGTGTTCTTCAAAAGCTTCAACTTAATGAATTAGAAGAATTAAGAAATGATGCTTTTGAGAATGCAAAATTTGCCAAGGGAAAAATGAAAGAATTACATGATAAACACATTCATAGGAAATTCTTTCATGGAGGTTAAAAGGTTTTGATGTATGATTCAAGGATACATCTTTTCCCTGGAAAGCTTCGATTTAGATGGTATGGTCCTTTTATACCCACGTAACAACACTACTTTCAAGGTTAATCACCATCGTCTTAAACCATATTTAGAGAACTTCGTAGCGGAGATTGAAACATGGGATCTTTTAGATCCTCCACCTTATGAGTAGGAAGGAATTAAGATGAGTATGTAATTGTTTCATATTTAGAATTTTAGCTTTTCATTATTACCTTGTGTTGACACTTTTGATTATTTAGTGTTCTTAAGCCTCATTTCTATATTCTCTGCAAAGAACAGGTACATCAAGAGTGATCTTAACCTGGAAAATCTTAATCAGCAGAACAATTTTAACACCTTAACTGGGCACAAACGTAAGTGAAAAACAACACCTTACCTCTCTAGTGAGGATACTGACTCTGAGAGCTCTAAGTATAATTGTTATTGGTGGCCTAAGAGGTATTTTATGGAAGGTTATTCACTACCTGTGTCATTAGTTTATCCACCTTTGATGCATATAACACCTGACTAATTAATTGACGGCCAATGGTGGTATCAGGTTGACCTACAACTATTGATAGATGTGGAATGGGCGGAGATAACTTTTGATAATGAATGGTCTGATGCACCTTCTTATGCCATAGACACCGACACTAGTATAGAAGCTAAAATGAGTTCATTATCTGATTATAATGATATGCCACCTTTAGAAGATATTTATGACATAGGGAGTTTTAACACTACAATTAAGGAAGGTGTTGACATCCCCACTGAGTTAGAGCAAGATAAAGCTTTTTGTAAGTCCTTATTCAATTTATTTGAATCTCATCATATCTTTGATGATGACCCGAGGTAATCCTTTTCTTTTTTCTTTTATTTATTACTTTTTTTTTGTTTTGCTTTCTCAATTATTTCATTCGTCTTTTCATAAATAAAAAAAATTAATCTAATTTAAATAAGTTAGTTAATATTTTTGGAAGTTCAAATAATGGGTGCATGCATTGTTTAAATTGTGCTATGTTCTTATTTATGTCTTTAAGCCATACTCATCATCTTTATCATGCTCATTTTGCGTACTATAGACCCACATTTGCATTCTAGTTCTCACATTGAGGACAATGTCAATTCTAAGTTAGGGGATCTTAGAATTCACATAATGATGATGATCTTCCGTACCAAAAGCATAAAAAAAAAATAAAAAAAAAAAAGTTTAGAGTATTTTGAAATTGAATACGCGAATTTAGCACATTTAGATCTACATGTCAACCTTTTTGGTGTAGTTGATAGTGGAATTAAGCGAGAAAGTGATTAGTAAAACTTGTTCAAGCTTTAATAAGAAACTTAGTTCAAATTGAATGTGTCATGACCTTGTGCACTTTTAGACTATCATGGAAAAGAGTTTATGTGCTTAGGAGTCGATTTTGTTTAACATTGGTTAATTAAGCATTCTTGGACTAGGTGGAGACTTATACCCCTTAATGGTGAGCTTTTGAGCCTATTATTTTTTTCTTGAGGGGTTGCACATAATCACAGCTCCTTTATTCTTCATTTTGGTTTTCAATGCACTAATTGCATCACAAATACTTGCATGAGTTTCACTTGGCATAATATAAGTTGTTGTAAGCTTAGAAAATGATGTTAGGCCTTCTTTTTTACTTTAGGCCTTTTTGTCTTTTCTTGGTTATACATTACCTTAGGAGCCAATTCGAAGCTTTTTAATAAAGTGTGTGATATATTTATTTTCTTGGTTTCCACCTCATATATTATCCCTTAGCCTTATCCACACACTTTAAGTCTTTCCCTCACATGTCTTGGGTTGTAAGAGTGCCTTAATGTCGATGATGTGAATTTGGGTGAAGAATGGAATCTTTTGAGAGCATGTTGAGAGGAAATGTTAGGTGAAAAATTTAGTTGATGTATGTTTCAATTTACACAAAAAAAAAAAAAAAGAAAAAATGAATAAAAAAAGAAAAATATTTTTCATTCCTTTTGTTTATGAAATTATGGGACTTGTATAGTAATTGAAACATTTTTTATTGTCCCAAAGGTAGTATTTAGTGTGAATAAGCTCTTGTTGGGATCTTTGATAAGGTTGGAAAGGATATAGGTAGTTTGGGATTTGTGTGCACTTGAACATCTTTATCCCAAGGCATGTGCTTTGATTTCCATATCTTTCATTGTTAACCACTATCCCTGGCCAAGTTACAACCAAAAAAAGGACCTAGTGGATTCTAAGCAAGCAACTCTTGTATGGAGCATATAGTGGTCCTATGGAGGTTGTGTGGCGTGATTTCTTACATGCATTGAAACATTATTATGAACTGTCCACTTTGAACTTCAATTCAGTTCACTTACTTATTCATGGGGTTGTGTGTAAGTAGACGCTAATAGGTATGTGCGAACCCTTGATGAGTGAACTTCTTTCTATGAGTGCTACCTTTTGAGTATTTGAAGTCAAAACCTAGCTCTGTTGATGCTCTTCCTACTCTGATAGCCCATGCATTGATGCTTAGCACCTAGGAATTACACATGATATTTGGATTTTGTGACTTGTTGGGCTTGAACTTGAATCATCTTTGATCTTAATCATTTTTTTTTTACACTTGAGACTATATTATAAGAATTTTGTGGGCAAATTCACTGTAAACCTTCACGAGACCTTACTCGTCCATTGGAGGAAACTTAGGGGTCTAAAGGGCTTGTTGTACTTGCTAAGTGCAGTCGTGTTTCCAACGAAAAGAGAAATAGGATATTAGTTGCATTTCACTTCAATAAAAAGCATTGCTAGGGACTACCAATGTTTAAGTTGGGGGATGTGATTGCTCGCAATTATTGTTGATCTTACCATCAATTCACACTCTTCTTTTGAACATTTTATCAATTAAAGTTCGTTTTTTATTATAATTTTAGTATTTATATTGCTTTCTTGTGTTTTGTAGGAGTTTGGAAGGAAAACAAGTCAAAAAAATCGAATTTGGAGCTTAAATGTGCAAACCACTGCAAGTGTCTAGCAAGACACCCTATCTGTTTTTTGACTACAACTTTTCTTTCATAACTCCGATTGATTCGATTATTTTTGGATTGGAAAGAAGACTTGAAGATCTACAACTTTTGTGTTTTAGCCAAAGCCTGAATCTATCATATTCAAGGCCAAAATCATAGCAGAAGTCGGGAACACTTGCATGCAAAGGGGTCCAGACACCCTCAGGACCACAGAAGACAAAAATTGGAACATGAAGCTACTACCATCCGGACACCTGGGACACCCGAGGTTCTGAGATTTTGGTTATTTTTGTAGGGTTTTATGCATGGGCTATAAGTACCCATTGAGCAACTGCTTAGAGGGAGGTCCATACTTTAATTTTTTTTCATATTTTTGTTTAAGAGAACAATTTAAGAGAGTTTTTAGATTATTTTTGAGAGCTTTATGGATTCGTACGATGTGTTCTTGCTCTTCACTGCACTTTTTTTTACCTACGCTTTTTTAGAATTGATTTCGATATAAGTTTCTTTCGTTCAAGTATTTTAATATATGATTTTTAGATTTCAGTTAATAGATCGAATGATGATTTATATTTTTATTGCTTTCGTTTTTTTAAAATAATGTTTGCATAGAAACCCTAGTTCTTGATTCAATGAATCAAGAACCGGTAGTTCATGAAAATATTCTGGGATCTACGTAGATCTTTCGCATGGGTTTCGAAAGCATATGCGTAGTGATCTACCATTTTTAAATCTATTTTACCTTACTTCGAAAACATTTGAAAATGGAAATTTTTAATCACATTCATTTGAAATCACTGGTATAGGTTTTCGATTTTAACTTTCTACATATTTTTTAAAAGTATAAATAGGTTTCCAGTAAAACTTTGAGTTCGTTTGTCTGAAAAGCTTTCGAAAACAAAAATATTTAATCATATTCGCTTGAAATCACTGGTATTGGTTTTGATTCAAATGTTCTTAATAATTTTCGAACAAAATAGAATTTCAAGTTTAAAAGTAAACATCCCAAAGTAAAGTAGTGAACTATCCTGACTTGCAAGTTGAATCAAGAACTTCTTCTTTATTGATTTCATTAATCGATTCTGAGTATCGTAGTAATTAATTAGATTAAATTATTTTTCAATTTATTCTGAGTTACAAAGAAATAGAAATTCAATTGAATTATTAAAGTTATTTTGTAATGGTAATTTAATCATTAGTTTTAATTTTACTTGTTTTTATTTGTTTTATTTCTGTTAAATTCTAAGACTTAGTGAAACTAAACACCAAACCTCTTTTACATTCAACCTCAAATCCATTTGTAACCTAAAAATTAACTAATATAAGCTCCCTATGAAGTCGACCTCGGACTCATTGAGTTTAAAACTACGACTACCCTCTTGCACTTGGGAGGTAAAAACCCGAACACATTTTAGGGTCGGTCACCAATAAAATCCACTTTGAAGGATCGCAGCTATGGTTCTCTTTGAGAAGAAGTGGCCTCCACAAGCTAAAGTGTGTCAAAACTCTATGACACTAGGAATCTCCTGGTTAGGAATGCATCATCTCACGATTTGGTCTTGGCAATGCTTGTAGAGATAGGGCTTATCCCAAAAGAAACTATGCACATTGTGTAAAAATTTTCCTCTATCAACTTTTATCCAATGGGAAGGCATTTGATCGGTTGCTAAGAAGTTGATAATATCTGAATACCAAAAAGAGTGATTATGACTCATGGTGCTAATATGCATGATGTGCTCATTGGGGAAATGCTCATTAATTAGTAGGTCACTTGATTCGGACACATGATGTGGCAATCTAGACAAATGGTCAGCTACCACATTTTCTACTTCCTTTTTGTGTTTAATCTCCAAATCAAACTCTTGAAGAAGTAGCATCCATCTAATTAGACGGGTTTTGGCCTCTTTCATAGAAAGAAGATATTTCAAGGCCGCATAGTCCATAAACACCGTGATATGAGAACCTACCAAATATGACCTAAACTTGTCTAGGGAAAACACTATTGCTAAAAGCTCTTTCTTCTTGGTGGTGTAATTCACTTGAGCCTCATTAAGAGTCTTAATAGCACGGTAAATGACATAAGGTTTCCCCTCTCTCCTATGCCCTAAAATAGCCCCCACTGTATAATCGCTAGCGTCACACATAAGCTCGAATGGTAAAGACCAATCCGGGCTTTGGATGATGGGTGCAGTTGTAAGTAAATGTTTAAGTCTGCCAAATGCCCCTTTGCATGACGTTGTCCATTCAAAAGGAATATCATTGGATAACAATGAGCATAAGGGACGGGCAATAGAACTAAAAGACTAAATGAATCGCCAATAAAACCCGGCATGACCTAGGAATGATCTTATGTTCTTCACATTTTGAAAGATGGGCAAATTTTGAATTAGTTCAACTGTAGTTTTGTCCACCTCAATCCCACGACATGATACTATGTGTCCTAGAACAATCCCTTGTTGTACCATGAAATGGCACTTTTCCTCGTTTAACACTAAGTTACTCTATTCACAATGTACTAAAACTTTCTCAAGGTTTGTTAGACAATCATCAAATGAATCTCCATAAACAGAGAAATCATCCATAAAAACCTCCAAGAACTTCTCAACTATGTCACTAAAAATGGTCATCACAAACCTTGAAAAGTTGCAGGTGCATTACATAACCCAAATGGCATACGTCTATTTGCATAAGTGCCAAAAAGGGCATGTGAAGGTGGTCTTTTCTTGGTCCTCAAATGCTATCTCAACCTGATTATATCATGAATAGTCATCCAAAAAACAGTAGAATGACTTTGCCACTACTCGCTTGAGCACTTGATCGAGGAATGGAAGGGGAAAATGATCTTTTCGGGTCACGTATTCAAGCATCTATAGTCAATGCACATACACCACCCAGTTTGGGTACGTTGAGGTACTAACCCTCCCTTCTCATTCTCAACAATAGTGACACCAAACGTTTTAGGGAACCCTTGGGTGGGGCTCACCCACTTGGAATCAGAAATAAGGTAAATGATACCCGCATCAAGAAATTTAAGCGCCTCCCCTTTCATAACCTCTTTCATATTGGGGTTCAATCTACGTTGATTTGTCTCACAGGTTTGGCATCATCCACAAGGTATATATGATGGGAGCACACTAAAGGGATAGTACCTCAAAGATCTTCCAAAGTCTAACCTGAGGCCTGATAGTGGGCACTCAAGATAGCCAACAACCTCTCTTCCTGGGTTTTCTCCAGCTTAGCGGACATAATTATTAGAAATGTTTCACCTTCCCCTAAGAATTCATACTTAAGTTCACTTGGTAAAGATTTCCTAAAGGGACAAGGAGGACTCTCAACTGATGGCTTGGATTTGATCAAGGACAACTCCAAAGGTTCAAAAATTGGCACTTAACTACTAATAGCCATAACTTCTTCCTTAGCTTTCACAAACTCCTCACCATTCACAAAACTTCCTCCATCAAGAACTTCACACTTCTCACTCCTTACTAAGGCTCTCTCTAAGGGTTCATCGAAGAAGTTCTTTTCAAAGTACTCCTCACTCAAAGTATGAATCACATCCACCTCCCGAATATCCTCAAATTCCCCCATTTTCTTTCCAACCCTAAAGATATTCATCTCAACGGTCATATTTCTAAAGGATAGCTTCATAACCCCACCTCTACAATTTATCACTACATTGGATGTGGCAAGGAATGGTTATCTAGAATGACAGGAATGGAATGGAGAGGTTTTGGATAGGTTAGGAGTCTAACACTATAAAATCAACTAGAATGTAGAACTTGTCTACTTAAACTAACATATCTTCCACTATCCCTCATGCCATCTTGAACGATCGATCAGCCAATTAATGGGGGTGTTTCATGTAGACAAAAAGGTCAAGTAGAAGAATGCTTAGCTAGACCACCATTTTCTCATAGATTAGCAAAAGGCAAGAATGAGATGTTAAATTCTGAGATTTATGAGACTTTTGAACAAGTGAGAATCAACATCCCATTACTTGAGGCTATCAAACAAAATCCTACCTACGCTAAATTCCTCAAGGATATGTGCACTATTAAGAGGAAGCTTAATCTCAAGGAGAAAGCTTTCTTAACTGAGTAAGCTAGTACCATAATCCAGCGTGATACACCTCCTAAGTATAAAGATCCTGGGTGTCCTACCATTTCATGCATAATTGGGGACCACATCATAGATAAAGCTCTTCTAGACCTAGGTGCTAGTGTCAACTTATTGCCTTACACTGTTTACCAACAATTAGGCTTAGGAGAGTTAAAACCCACTTGCTCACTTAACTCTTCCTCAATTTCCTTCCCTTCATCAATTTTCTTATCACTCTTTGTGTTTTCTCCATTTCTTTCTTTCTTTCTCAACTCTTTCCTCATTTGGTTTCTTAGTCTGCTCACTATCTCTTGACCCTATCTTAACATTTGGTACAGTAGCTCTAGGGTCTACTGGTTTTTGAATAACTTTTCCACTTCTCAAAGTAGTGACAGATAGCACTTGTTCATGTAGGGTATGACTTGAAGTTGATGACTCGGTAACGTTCACCTGACCTTAAGGGTTTGGAAAAGTTTGTGCAGGAAGTTTGCCACTTTGAGTGGTACTCATGGTCTGTGTCAATTTGGAAACTTTCCCTCTAATGTCATCCAAAGCCTGATTCACCTGGTTATTGATGTTCAACTACTAATGCATGAATTAGTTAAGAGTGTCCTCAAGAGGTCTCTTTTGCACAGGTTGCATTGTAGCTTGATTGGTTTGTTGGAATTGTGGTGGTGGTATCAGAGGTGTTTGAAACGATTATCCCTACTGGTCATTCCTCCATGAGAAATCAAGAGGGTTCCTCCATCCCAGGGGATATGGATTGGAAGCACGGTTTCCCCTTTTGGTAACTGATGTTCCTACCTTGTGGGTAAGAAGAATTTCCTTGGCCCCTATTTTGGAATGGGTGGTTTTGAGGGCCATTAATGTAAGCTTGACCATAAACAATTTCTCTAAGCAAAGGGAGTTCAGGACATGAATTGGCATCATGCCTTACTTGGTCACAGGCAGCACAAATCACCTTCACCTCGACTAATTTTTCCTTGTTCATGAGCTCTAGAGAATCTAACTCTTTTTGTAAAGCGGCAAACCTAGCCCGTAAATCATCAATCTCACTTAACTCCAATTGTTCACTAGGTGTGGGATTCCTATGTTCAGAAGAACAGGGAGATCCAACTTCCCAATCATTGGAGTCTTCGCCACCCAATGAATGAGGTCCATGGCATCCTCCGCAGTCTTGTCAAATAAGGTACCATTGCACATGGTAGATATGAGTTGTTTAAGATTGGGAGTCAAAGACTCATGAAAGATACTCACAAGTCTCTATGACTCAAAGCCATGATGAGGATAGGCCATCAAAAGGTCCTTAAACCTTTCCCAAGCCAAACAAAAATTCTCATGAGGCTTACACAAAAACGTAATGATCTGTTGCCTAAAATGTTGAGTCTTTTGGGTTGGGAAGTACTTTCTTAGAAACTCAGTTTACATTTCCCGCCAAATTGCAGTGGATCGGGGACGGATGGAATTTAGCCATTACTTGGCCTTGTCCTTAAGAGAAAATGGAAAGAGTTGGAGGCATATTACATCCTCATTGGCATTCTGGTCAATGCAAGTGTTACTAACTTCCTCAAATTCTCTTAGGCGATTGGAAGGATTTTTGGAGTCAAGGCCATAAAATGTAGGAAGGAGTTAGATAATCCTAGTTCTCAACGTCAAATTCCCTCTATTTAAAGGCAAGATGATGCATGAAGGTGTGGGTTTCCTAACCGGGTTCAAATGATCTCTCATTAACTTAAGACCTAGATTATCCTCATTATCCCCATGGATACTCACATCATCTCCTAAGTGTTCCATCAAATCAAAGGATAAGGAATTGGTGAGTGATAAAGTATTGTAAGAGTTTGAATATGATGGCTGGTAAGGTAGGTCTTCTGGTTCAGTATTTCCCACTAAGATTCTACCCGACCTTAAAAACATGTAATTGACATGGCTCTCTAACAACTCCAAAAAAATATGGGAAAAGAATAAAATGAAAATAAAAACAAAATATTCTCAAGAAGAAGAGAACGACGTCACTTGGAAGTCCAAATGCATGCACGTTGAAGTTGGTAGCAAGTGTGTCTTATATAAGTTCTCCAAAGTTGTCACACCAACCATTGCTCACCGACAACGGTACCAAAAACTTGACCGCACTCAATTTTTATGTTTGTTCTCCCAAGTGAGTCCTAGGTCATCTCCACAGGGAGTAAGTGTGTGACTATTTTTGGAAAAACTCATTTTGTGAACATTTGCAAAGAATAAAAACAAATAAAAAAGAAAATCAATCTTTTGAGGTTTTTGAAATTCGGTTTGAACTAGTATGTAAACACAATATTTAACTTAACTTTAAAAGCACTAATGAAAAGACACAGTTCAATTTTTGTAAATTACTTTCAACCGAAAACGCTTGGTTTAACCTATCCCTGTAATGAATTAGAAGAGATAGATCTGAATGTGTGTAACTCAACCTATCATCTACACATGTAGTGCTAGGTTAGAAGATTTAACTTGAAAACCTTTTTTGTAAAACAAATGTTGAACTAGGGTTTTGAAATCAAGTTCAAAATCACCAGGACATTGAATCAGAGACTCGGTGCTCAAGAGGATCAACTTGAAACCAAGAAACCGACTATAACACGGGTGATTTCTTTTCTTAAACCTAGAATCAACAAGTTTTACGATTGAATCGAAAATATATTACTTTAAAAATGCATACTATTCAATCTATCTACTCTTTTTCCATTACATTTGTAGGTTAAAACCAAAATAAATTTAGCCTAGCATATTAGAATTGTAAACAAAACTATACAAAAAAGAACAAACATCCATTCTAAAGTTAAAATAGAAAAGAAGTGAAGACGAAGTATATATAAAGGTTGTAAAACACTTATGAAGCAGGTACGAAGAAGAAAGAACAGAAATGAAATACTTTCAATTGAAATCGGTGTAGAAGAAATCACTTACACATAAACTCTAGAAGAACGAATCGAAAAAATCACCATATGATAACGTAATCCAAGAAAACGAAAGAACATCTCCAAGGACAATGAAAATAGGTGAAAGAAAATAAAAGAAAACTCTCTGAAAATATTCTTAACGACGGCTAGAATGGACCCTCAAAAAATCCACTAAGGATTCTATTTATAAAGCCCTTTATAAAACCCTAAAAACCATAAAAACGGAACCCTAAGTTGCTCGGTGGTCTGGACCACCCGAAGCTACGGTCCGGACCGCAGTCTGTCACATCTTCAAATTTCCTTGCAGTGGTTTAGACCCCCTATGGCTATGGTCCGGACCACAGTGTGGTTGCTTTTTTGGAACTTTTCTGTAATGGTCCGGACCGGTTGGGAGATGGTCTGAATCATTCTCTGCTGTGACTTCTTGCTTCGTTCTTCTCTCTTTGTCCTTGCTTTGGTTTGAATAGGGGCTCTTTCCTTGGACACCAAAGGCTCTTTGTTGTTGATTTCCTCATTTTCATCACTGCTAATAACGATTGTTTCATCTTTTTTTCTATATTGAAGAGAATAGAACAAATAAGTGATAAAGATTAATGAAACTTGTGAATTTATTAAACAATGCATGCTTCTAAGGCTATGTTATGGAATTTATCATTACACTTTTCAAGTGTAATCAGTGACATTATAGCTAGCTGATAGGTCTATCAAAGTCCCAAGGGGTATTGTTGAGGATGTCTTGATTTAAGTGGACCATTTCTATTTTCCTATGGACTTTATAGTTCTTAACACTCAGCCCATTCATGGGGGCCAACCAACTATTCCTGTCATCCTAGGGAGACCATTTTTAGCCACCCCAAATGCCTTGATCAATTGTAGAACCGGAGTCATCAAATTCTCCTTTGGCAATATGGTAATTGAGAAAAATATCTTCAAAGTGACAAAACAATCTAGTGATCATGAGGGGTCAGTGGAGGTTGATTTAATTCAAACCATCACTCAAAAACACTTTGATAGAGAACACCTAAATGATCCATTGAGAGAGCATTAGTGAACAGTGAACAAGTTGGGTTTTCAGATGAATATGAATTGGAGAGTTTTGGTGAGGAAAGTTTTGTGGAAGATTCAAACTCAGTTATGTCAGTAGATAAGTGGAGACCCATTTTGAACCTTTAGAGCTGCCAATAGTCAGGTCTCAGCCGTCTTCTGAAAAGCCACCCATACTTGAGAGAAAACCTTAACCAAATGACTTGAAATATGTGTTTTTAGGTAAGAGAGGGTCCTATCCAGCTGTCATTTCAGCTCAGTTGAGTTTAGACCAAGAAAATAGACTTGTTGAGGGCTTGAAAAAGCATAGAAAGGCCTTAGGCTAGACCATAGCAGACCTTCAAGGAATTAACCCACTGATTTGCACACATGGGAT